>WBNH01006337.1:253761-264478 GCA_013401255.1 Urocolius indicus | reverse complement strand
TCACAGAATCTCAAGGATTAGAAAGAACCTAGAAATGCCATCTAGTCCAACCCCCCTGCCAGAGCAGGACCGCCTAGAGTAGGTCACACAGGAACTTGTCCAGGGGGGTTTTGAATGTCCCCAGAGAGGAAGACTCAACAATCCATCTGGGCAGCCTGTTCCAGTGCTCCCTCACCCTCACAGTGAAGAAATTCTTCCTTGTATTTCTTTGGAACCTCTTGTTTTCCAGTTTATACCCATTGCCTCTTGTCCTATCATTTGCTTAATTAAGGCTTTTGAATAGTTCAGGTGATAAAACCGCCCCAGTAAGATGAATGGATTCTGAAGAGTCTGACTTGGAGGGGAAAAAATATCTGTGATGTCATCCATGTCTAGTACAATGTGAATGACACAGGGGAACTAATCTTGTCTTACTGCTTGTATTTTTTACCCTCTGTTTGTATTGCCAATATTTCTCTCCTCTTAAAATAAGCATTTTAGCAGAGTTGAGGAGTGAAGTCTTTGTATTGACATGGATTCACTTAGTGGTGAACACCTTGTGGGGTTAGAACCTAATTGCAGGAGTGGTGCATTGGAAGAGGCAGGAAGTTTATGTGTTCTGCTGTTTGTCATTCTCATGTCATAATAGTTAAAAAATAGGAGAAAGAGTGAATGGAAATGCTCATTGATAAGTGTTCCATGTCTCAGTCTTTTTTTTTTTGTGTATGTGAAGCCTTTGAGAATGCAAATATATTACAAGTAACTGCAATGATTAAAGACTGTTCTGCAAATCGTCTTCCTCTTTATGTCTGTGGTAGGCGTCCGGCAGATCTCGGACTGTAACGCGAGGGGTGAAGAGGAAGTTAAAAGGCTGGCACGGGGCAGAGCGAGACGAGGTGCTTAGGCCAGCAGATATAAGAACATAATGGAAACAATAAAGCGGAAACTGAGCATCATCCATACCGTGTATACAGTGATCCTTTCCCCTCAGCAGTCAGTGAACTGGGAGATCAGTCTGGACTGCCAGGTAGTGTTGCCGGCAATGGCAACATATGTCCATTACCCCTTCAGAATGACTTCCATTACTTTCACCTCAGCGTTAATACTTTAGCTGAAGGGTGTTTTGCACTACTTTTCCCAGAGCTGTTATGTAGCTGACATGTGAATATTTTCAAAGTAAATCAGAATCCATCATTGTAATGCCAGATTGATCACCTATGACTTTGTCATGTAGGAGGATTGATTATGACACTGCAAAGTACTTTATTGTACAAAATTGCATAATAAGGTATAAAACTGTGTATTTTTTATTTCCATTTTGAGATTTTACATCATTAACTCTCTGACCTTTTCTGACAGATGTTACTGTTTCAGCAGAATCTTCCTGCTAAATTGGAAGTTTGTTCTCAATATTGAAATATATCCTTGCATTATCTTAGTATATGCAAATGGAGTTTCTTTCAGTATTTTTGGTAGCAAATAGGCTGTTTTTTGCAGTTCTTTCAATTTCTGATAATATTACCTATCTCACACTGGCAAGGCCTATAGAAGCTTTGATGTTTAATGAACAAAACTTCTTGCTGAGTATCAGCAAGAAGTGAAGGTCTGCTTGAGGTTATCTCTTTAACAAGGCAAACAAATTAAATTGTTACAGTTTAGGGCTCAGATTCTTCCAGTTGAAAGCAAAATTTTAATCTAAAAGGCTGTTCTCATTCTAGAAGTTATGATTTCTAAGCAGGTTAATTATTTATGCAACATGACTTTTCCCATCAGTAATGGTTAGATTATAGTTATAAGATATATAATAATTTGCATATAAAAGATGTAAGGTGGCACTGATATATCATTAAATAGGGCAATATAGATTGCACTGATGAAGAGTGCAAAAAGGTACTGATGTTACGTGTGCTGAATAACTCTTCTGATGTAAAGTACTGCTATGATCTGCACCGTTCATAGAATGAATGCTTCAAACAACTACTTGTCTATGTTGTATTCTCTTTGTAGCCACTTCTGGAAGTATTTGAAGGCTTTAAGCTGGGCTCAAAGTTCACTGGAGCCCTGATCTGTGAAAACTGGCAACATGTTTATCGTGAACCTACAGAATGAAGAAAAATGCTCCGATGCTTGTTGTATTGTGCTGCTTTTCTCTCTGCTTAATTCTCCTGTTTCCTCAGCCTTCTCTCTCTTGATAGTACTTTTTCCCACAGTCATATTGCTCAAGTATAACAGCTTGTCCTGTCTTTCTTGGTTGCTTTCTTGGGTGCAAATAGGGATTTGCATCAGAACTGTTGCAATTTCAGTTAAATGTGAGAGCTGAAAACGCTTTATAGTAATTTTTGCTCCTTTTAGTTTGATGTCAAGTTTTCTGTCCCTTCTTTGGTGATTCTCCCATCCTTCTTTCTTAGTTCCTTTCTCTGTTGTTCCAGCACTGAAACAGTCTCTCATTCTCATTACTTCTTCAGAGCACTGTTTTTTTTTTCTGGTTTCAGATCCTTCTTTCACAGCCACTTTTTTCACTGAACATTTGGAATAAGTTTTTTCCTCATCTGTGTCCTCCCTCCACAATATTTACTCTTCCTCAATTTTTTGCATGCTCACTCTTAGAATCATAGAATGGTAGGGGTTGTTCATAATTGAAATGTTTATAAGTAACTGGACAAATTTTGACAAACCTAGAACATATCCCAGTTGTCTGGGTTAGTTTAGGTTAAGAAATCATATATCTTGTTCCTTCCCAGCCCTTTGTCTTTCAGAACTACTTTTGTTTTTTTTTGGTGGGAGGGGTATTTAAAGGCCTATCCTTGTAAACTGTCAGATTAAGACCTGTAAGATACCTCTGATACATCTATGTGTAAGTGAAATAGTGTTGTAGGGAAGACCAGAGTTTCATCTGTTCTTTTTTTCTGTCTGAGGCTGTTTATAAGAGATGCCTATTAAGTCGAAGGTAAATACATGAGGATACTTTTTGCCAAGCAGACTTCTAAGATCTTGTGACTTGTCTTACACACATTTATCTCAAGATATCTATGTCTTTGTATTTACTAGTCTAACCTGGATGTAGTTTTGCCCCTCTTTCATGAGTTTGTCTATTCTGTTTATGACTGCAAAGGTTTTGGTTTCATAATATGTTGGTCTAGATGATCTTAAAGGTCTTTTCCAACCAAAATGATTCTATGATAATAGCTTGGGGCAAGGATCTCCACAGCTGAATCATATGTGTGAAGTATCTCCTTTTTTTGTGCCTACTATTAGCTGTTTTTGTTTAATGTCTGTACCTGCTATGCTGGTGAGAATGTGTCCATTCTACTTGCAATTTCATAGGCATCCCCTCAGAAGGTAGCTAACTTTTAACGTTGCTATTTATTTATCTACCTATTTATTTATTTATTTATTTATTTAATGGCTGGTGATTTTCAGGTGATATTTTAGTAAAAGACACCAGCTCCACTATTTCTGAGTGATACTTGATTCACACCTTATAACTATGTACAGAAATTGGATTTTTTTTTCTGTTTGCACCTCACTTCATATTAAGTAAGTACACTGTGTCAGTGCCACACCTTTGTGGTGAAAAATGTTGAACCACATATTGTGGCTTATTTGCAAGACTGTGGCCAGCAGATCAAGAGAAGTAGTTAATCTCCTCTACTTTGCACTTATGAGGCTGCACCTGCAGTACTGTGTCCAGATATGATTTCTCTGATCTGAAACAGACATTGACATATTAAAGCATGCCAAGCAGACTATGAAGTTGGTTGGAGGGTGGATCACCTGATGTTTCAAGGCAAGGCATGAAGAGAAATGGACTAGTTCAGCTGGAAAAAAGAGAAAGCTCAGGAGGGATGTGTTATTTGCTGTCTTGAGCAGCTGCACAGTGCTTGAGAGCAAACCACAGCCACAAACTGAAGCACAAGAATTCTCAATTCAGTTTGTGGCTTTTCAACATACTCCAAACTGAACAGGCCAAGTCCCTGACCATCCTGATGTAGTTGACGTTTGATGTGAGTACCAAGATGATCTCCAGAGATTCCCTCCAACCTAAATGATTGCATCATTGTGTTAGTTCATATCTGCTGTTTTACTGCTTGTTCGTTAATAATGTGAGCTCCCTTTGGAACTCCTTCCTATTGGCACTTCCTTTCCTTTCTTGATTAAAGGTAATATTGCTACCTAACTTCATTGAACCACTTTTTTGGTACCTTTTTGACTCCAAGGTCTTTCCTTCCACTGAGGTATTGAAGTAGGCAAACAAATGACTGCTTTTCTGTCTTTTGACATTTAACAGCTATTTATTAATGGCCTTATTTAAAACATGTGAAATTCTTCCCATGACTGTTTTGTTTGGTTTTTTTCTTCACAAATTCTGCTTCTGAAGGGCCTTCAGCAATCTGAGTAGACAGTGTTGACTTGATGTCCTTTGTTCACCTGTTTCCTGATTCTTTCCATAGAAATCTGGGAAGTGTGACTGCCCTTGACACAACCTACATCAGTTCTTTAGCGGGTCATGCTGATTCATGTGTCCACTAACATTGTCCTAAAGAACTGCGATATCAGGTTTATTTGTCTGTAGCTCCTGAATGTTGCTTGGAAGACTCTGAAATTTGGAGCATGGTTTCAATCTTATTTTCTTTCGACACAGAGGCAGTTTGGCAAGGATTGAGAGTTTGAGGACTAAAACAACACAAGAGGTAATAACTGTTGTGTCATGTTGTTGAGTAGCAAGGGAGTGGGTGAAAGACCTCAGTGCTTTCCTAGAGAAAGATAAGAAAACTTTTTTTGATCTCAGTAATTCATGACATTGACTAAGTGACTCACTGAGGCAACACAAAAATACTTCCTGACATTTCAGGTAAACTTTTGAGGTGTGAGCTCACTTTTGGTGTTTCTCAGCTAGAGATTCAATTAAAGCTTTGAATGTTAAAACCATTCCTCTTTCCCAGTATGTCCTCCTTCTTCCCTACCCCCTTTCCTAATTAAAACACTGGAATAGAAAAGAAAATTGCTGTCCTTCCTTAATTAGTGCTCATTACTACTAATCTGTGGCTGTAGCACGTTTCAAAGTGTCTTCTCTGTGGTGAGCAGCTCCTCCATGTTCTTACTTTTATTCTTGAATGCTAATACAAGGTGTTTGATCTCACTTGAAAGACGATTTTGTAGTTTATGGAAGAGCTGATGTGAAATCTCACAAATAACACGTTAGATTTTTAAAAAGACATACAAAAACCAGGTCTTACAATACCATGGTACTTGCATCTATCTGACTGAATTAGGTTCTGTAAACAACAGGATCCAGTCACAGATGATACTACAGAAGCTACAGGGGATTTCAATATTTACAAATATCTGAATGGTGGGTGTCAGGAGGTTGAGGCATCGCTTTTTTTCTATGGTATCTAGCAACAGGACAAGGGATAAAGGGATGAAGCTGGAACACAAAAAGTTCAATTTAAACATAAGAAAAAACTGTTTCACTGTGAGGGTGAGAGAGCCCTGTCACAGGCTGCCCAGGGAGGTTGTGGAGTCTCCTTCCTTGGAGGTCTTCAAGACCCACCTGGACACATTCCTATGTGACCTGATCTAGGTGAACCTGCTTTTGCAGGGGAGTTGGACTAGATGATCTCTGCAGGTCCCTTCCAACCCTACCATTGTATGATTCTATGATACAGTTGCTTCCTTTGGGCTTACTAGGTAAGGTTAATTAACAAAGTTGGGGCATGAAACAAACACTGCGTGCCCTCAAGAAAATACTAAGGTTTACTCTGAGAAAAATGGAAGCATCTTTGATTTTTAGATGGGAAAAATATCAGACCTAGGCTTTCGTACAGATTTCCTATTTTATATAACGTTATAATCAATGCAATATGCTGCCATTGCCATTTAAGTTTTGATCACTTTGTAATCTCTCATACTTTATAGTGAGAGCATAACAAACTTGATTTTTTGTTAGCATTAGGAAATGGCAAAAGCTTTCAGGTATGTTTGACTAAATTCATTGGTACAAGAGTTCTATGAAATGTCTGTGTTCTGTTTTTTTCTATATCAGGTGGTGGCCTGTGTTACAAGAATTTATTTGAAACTTCTGCAACTTAGAAATACTCTGTGTGTCCACCAATATGCCTGCTGCTTAGATATTCATACGTTTTTCATCTGTGAACTTGGCTAGTTGAGTTTCTGTTGGCTTGGCTTGCTTTCTTTCAGAAGGCATTCTGAGTAACAAATAATTCAGGCTTGCCAGGAAGCTGGAGATGTAGAGGTGTTGTAAATGTACTACTTATATCCTTTGTTATTCCAGAGTCTTAAAATGCAGATTCGTCTCAAGCTTTCATGAGAAGTCAGTCATAGTTTTTTTTGAGAAGATATTTTCAAAATTATCAAAACTGGATTTAAAGAAATGAAAGCAAAAATAATAACCTACAGGTTGTGGAGTTTTTGATGAAACATTTGTCTATATAATAATGTTTTCTTCAAAGGAATGTAGTATTACCCTTTTTATAAGTTAAAAGAACTCAGAAAAATCCTGGCCTGCTGCAATGAGTGCTTACTGGACTGCAAAGAGAAAGTTGAACTTGGACTTACAAGAAAGATGAAGTTTTTCCATAGCATAAAATATTTGTCTTGTGAATCTATGTTGGCATTAGGAAATAGGAGAGCAGGAGGTAAGTTGGAGGGCACCTACAAAGGAGCTGGTACTAGAGCACAGTCCTTCAGGGACAGGCTGCTCCAGCCTGGGTCCCCTCACAGGATCACAAGTCCTGACAGCAAACCTGCTCTGGCATGGGCACCTCCCCCACGGACTCCCAGGTCTTGCCAGGAACTTGCTCCAGGATGAACTTCTTACGGAGTCACGGCCTCCCTCAGGCATCCACCCGCTCCGGCGTGAGCACCTCCCCCACGGGCTGCGAGTGGATCTCTGCTTCCCGGTGGTCCTCCATGGACTGCAGGGGGACAATCTGCTTCACCGTGGTCCTCACCACATATCGCAGGGGAGCTTTCTCAGTGCTTAAGCACCCTCCTCCTCCTCCTTCTCCACTGACCTTGGTGTCTGAGGAGATGTTTTCACATTCTCTCTCCCTGTTGCTGCTGCAGTTCTGCAACTGTGCAACAACTTCTTGTTCTCAAATGCATTATTCACAGAGACATTACCTCCACCACTAATTGGCCAGGCCCTGGGTCAGGTGCAGGGTCCAGCTTAAAATTGACCGTGCCTAACCCTGTCAGCTACAGAGGAAGATTTTGGCAACTCTTTTTGTTTAAAGAAGCCTCCCCTTTAGCTACCCTGCTACCAAAAAACCTGACCCAGGCAAAACCACTACACCTTGTCTTAATCCACAACATCCTTGGTTATCTTTATTCGTCCCATCTTGCTGGAGTCTCTGCCTTCCTAAGGAGAGTAGGGGTGTATGGAGGCTAGTGAGTGAGAGACTGCCAGGGTGCTTCATTGCTGAGCAAAACCATGACAGAGGATTATTAAAAAAAATAGGCTGTTTTGAAACTTTAGAAGCCTTCAGTTAAGAGGGTATTTGGGTGTTGTTTGGAAAATAACTACCGCGTCTCAGCATGTAGTTATGATTGCCTACTGGAGCTAAATGTAAAATAATCAAATAATGAACTCGCATATCCTGAATTGTTACCTCCTGCAGCCCTTATAAAGTACTGACTGTGATGACAGGGTTTCTCCTAGGTTTAGAGTTCTCAAGCACTGCTCAAATGAAAATGAACCATCAAAGTGAAAGGACTATGTAAGTAGACAGATAGCTCTGAAGTTTGACAGTAGGATAGTACTTCAGAGGTGGAAGAGAACTGCAGAAATGCCATTTATAAAGTTGCAGTTGAGACTGTCAGCTTCTCCCTGCAATAAAACCTGGCTTTAGAAGTGCAGAACTGGGCTGCAAAGCCTTGCTTTGGACTGAATTTTAGTCTGAATCAGGCCCAATCTTAGACCCTCTAAATACTTATTTTAGAACCTGTAGCACTTAGAGCCGATAAATGCTTATTTTCTGCTGTTTTCTGTCAGACCTGCATAAACTGCATTGCTGCTCTTTGATTTTATTCCTTTCTTGTTCAGTTTGTTTTTTTCCATCAGCTTGGGTAAACTCGAACTACAGAGTTTAGTGTACAGTTTTGTATTTGGTAAATAGTTTAAGGTAAAAATGCTTTTTCCAGTATCTGGAATTTCTGATCATAGTGTCTTGTTCATGCATCACAATTCTGTGTTATGTGGTACTTATGTAGTAGTGTAACTTGTTTATTCACCTTCTACTATAATACCTGTGAAATTGTAGTAGTAAAGTTACCATTCTCTCTTTTTATAAACTTATGCCATGATATTCAAGGCATAAGTCTAATGTCTTAAAAGATGGCAGCAAAAGCCAGAAGTTGTATTCCAGCACAGCATTTTTTTTCCAGAAAAATCATGATGTCTGGTAATAAGAAAGCTAATTATTTTCAATGTGAACTTAAAGGCATTAGGGTGGTTGTCATGATGAGAATTGTTTGACTACAGTCCAAGTCTTTTTCAGCAGGCTATCTTATTTTTCCTTTTTTTTTTTTCTTATTTCTCCCTCAACAGTGGCTAAAATAGCGAGTTTTTGGGGACTTCAGAAGGCTAGAACAAGCCTGTAGTGATCGTTTTACAGAATAGTCTCCCACTTACTAACCATTATGACTGTAGGACTTCCAAAGCTGAATTTGGTTTCTGTTCATTTATCAAGTCACCTTGTTTTCATAGAAGTGTCTGTGGACGATCTACTGTCACTGTACCTTCTGTTGCGTATTTCTTTGTAGTTTCTTTCTGCAGTGCAACCTGGAAGCAACTGGTCAAGCAGTACTTCCCACAAAATCTGATTTCATGGCTTCTCTGAGGAAAAAGACACTGACCTAATTTCCTTTGATATTTAAAGCCTCTCTTGTAAGTCCTCTGATATTGGTAGACAAGCCAAGGAATGGATGAAAAGAAAGATAGCAGTAAACATGCTGAAAGATATCTTTGCCGTGAATTGACAGTGAAGCAATAAATTATGCAGGTGTGCAGCACAATACAGAAATCCTGCTTTTGTTGCACCATTCTTTATTGTAGTAGATAATTACGTGCACGTGCAAGTAGAGCAAAGTTGAAATACTAGGTTTACATTATGTGTGCATTTTAAAGCAGAATAAACCCTCTGTTGATTTACTGAACTTAATTCTGTTTCTGGGGGAAAAAGAATGACAAAAATGCTTTAATTTAATAAAGTGAACAGACACATGAATTTCTTTGGTACTAAAGTCTACCATTTCTCAAGTAGTAAGTGCCATTAATGTGTTTGCTACTGCAGTGGTTGGAGGTTTTTTGTATATTTTTCTGTTTTATTTTTTTCCTTTGCTACTGCAAGTAGCAAAAAAGTTATCAGCACAGCTGCTCTGAAGGCCACTGAGCAAAACCAATTCTGATCAGAAGGAACTAAGGGACGTATAAATAGAGTACTTGTACAATAACTGATTCCAATTCTGTTTCTCCTTGCATCATAACTGGGGTCTGTGTCTTCACTTGCTGCAATCATCTTGGTGGCTGTGTGCTGAAGTCTTTCCAGCAGCTCCCTGTCCTTCTTGAACTGGCACAATGTTCCAGATGTGGTCTCAGGAGGGCAGAGTATAGGAGGAGGAGAACCTCTCTCAACCTGTTAACCACCTCATACACCCCAGGATGCCATTGGCCTTCTTGGCCATGAGGGCACATTGCTGGCTCATGCTCACCCTGCTGCCCGCCAGGGCNTGGTGTGTCAGCCACTCCCTCCAGTTAAGTATCAACAGCAAACTTGCTGACAGTGCCCTCTGTTCCCTCATCAAGGTCGAAATATAGGTATGTTGTTTTAAATACAATGTTGTATTTTTAAGCTTAATTAAATCAGAATTTTGTGTGACTCTTCTGCTAGAAACAATATAAGGGCAACTAACGTATGTTCTAGTTTAATGGAGTTTTCTTTGAAAGCTATTTTGTGTGACCGCAAAACAACCAAGCATTTGCTAGTCAAGAAGTAAATGAACCATCTTTCATTTGGATTCATTATCCTGCAGTTGACTGCAATTGGTAGGGGACATACAGGGCATCAGTACACTTTCTAACAGACAAAAAAACCCCACTGAATCAAATAATTTTTTAGGCTAGGCTTTGTTGATTTTCTCATTATCAAATGGCATGCCAGGGTGCTGTGTTTAGTTGTTTAAATTAACCTGCAAATTTTACATAAAGTCATTTGAGTTCAAATAGTTCAAAGAACATAACATGAATTATAGTGAATACTGACTAGTCGTTGTTTACACCAGTCTGTAAAGAAAATAGCACACACCTCTGCATCCTGAAACCTCTTATTTGAGAGGAATTAATTATTACTAGATATCTTTTTGCTGAAAACAAGCAAATCCTTATCATGGCTTCCATATTAAGTTTGCCAGCTGATGTGCCAGTTATTATTAAGTTTACTGATGACTTTTGTGATATTAGTACTTGTACATGGGGATTTAATTGTAGTGAGTTCAGCAATCTTATTTCAAATAGATTTTTGAGCTCTCCTGCTATCTCATACAAATGTTTTGGAAACTGACATAAGCTCAGTTTAAACTCCGTTTATATATCCCTCCAAGGACTGAAAGGAAAGAATCATAGAATGATAGGGTTGGAAGGGACCTCTAGAGATCATCAAGTCCAACTTCCCCGCAGAAGCAGGTTCACCTAGATCAGGTCGAATAGGAACATGTC
>WBNH01006337.1:187300-253096 GCA_013401255.1 Urocolius indicus | reverse complement strand
CTGCTCTCCCCTCATATAGTCAGCCAATTATGTCCTGAGAGAAGGCTATCAGGTTGGTCAAACGGGATTTCCCCTTGGTGAATCCATGTTGACTCCCCCTGATAACCATCTTCTCCTTCATATGTTCAGTGACGACATTCAGGATGAGTTGTTCCATCACCTTTCCAGGGATGGAGGTGAGGCTGACCAGCCTGTAGTTTCCTGGGTCGTCCTTCCTGCCCTTTTTGAAGACTGGAGTGACATTGGCCTTTCTCCAGTCCTCAGGCACAAGGATAGGTCTCAAAATAATCAGAGAACTTGCACACCATGTGTGATTGCATTAATGTTTTTAGGATAGCTAGACATTGCAAATAGCCTTTTCCACTGAGCATAATGGAAGACTGAAATACAGGTTAGGGAACAGAACAGATAATTTGCAATCAATGGCAAGAAAGTAGGATAATAAGCTTCAGAAACACTCAGATGATTGTGGATCATTTGTGCAGAGAATTTTACATAAACCAGCTTTTAGTACATTGACTGTTTACACAGAGTTTAGTGCAGTAGGTAAGCTGTTGACAGCTTTCACAGATTGAACAGTTTTGGACTTTTTTCCATCCAAGTCTTCTTTGCCTTACTGCAAGGATAACACAAAGGTGTTTGTGTCTTCTGTAGTACTAATTTTAAAACTGACAGATCTTGTGTAAAGAAGAGGCTGCTGTGCCTCAGGTAGGATGGTGTAAGCCTTAACTGCTAATGAAAGTCTGGATGCAACTGGATGTAGTTAGAGCAGCAGTGTGAATATTTATCCTTTAAGCTACCCAGTAGATGGGGAGCCATATGAGGAGGTGCTACTACTGTTGTAATTACTTTGGGATTTTTTTGTCAGCCTTGGATTTAAGATAGCAATGACCCGAGCCTTGTATTGGAAATGCTTGATCTGTTGCAGTTAGGCTTAATTTACACCTTATAAACTCATATAAATCAAGAGTTTATTTCTTCACAGTGTACGAGAAACAACTACCGCTTCCTTGAACCTTGTGTTCCAGGAGGATTAATTTCCTAAATTGCATAACCCTACTGATCCTTTTTAGTGAAGATCATCTACTACCTATGGCAATACGGGGTTTCTTGTGAGAATATGCAGCATGTTACAAACTGGAAAGGTTTTTGGTGGGTTGATCTGGTTTATTGCTGGTTGCTTTTCTCAGTAGTCTTGAGCTATGTCAACTTTGGGTATGTAATACTTGTAGGTTTTTCTGTTCAAAATGCTAAACTGCCAGAATTCCTTCATACTTTTGCAGGCGTATCATGAATGCAGGCCTATCACTTCTGGCCTATCATGAATGCAGAACTCTGCTTTTGGGAATGACAGTACACAGGATTGGCAATTAAAACCCTCTGTAAAAGGAGAGACAAAATGTCCCCCAAATGCTCTTTGTACTAAACACCTTTCTAATTGGAAACAACAAAATATTTTTCAGGGCCTTTTTAATATGTGTAGACTTAGTCTAGAATTTGTGCCTTTTCTACTCAGCTGGACTATAGGGTCTACATTTGTATCATCGGTGACAGCATATAGCTTCATGTAGGTCATTAAAGTCATGATGGTCAAGGAAGTTTATTTCTGAAGAGTAATTTAATCCTGCTGTGGATATAATAGCTAATGATAACACAAGTGACTAATGTGTTCACCTGTTGTGCTTTGTGGCAGAGTGTGCCCACAGCCCAGTGAGTTTTCCTTCACTTCAATCAAAAATTTTCTATCTGTATGCCTGGCTTTTATTAACGTTATTGTGTAAAACAACATGGATGACCCTAAAAGAATAGTAAAGTATAATAATTGTGTGCAACCCTCATTCACCAGGATTTAAATTAATTTCAATTGTCAATATTTTGAGGTTTTCAGATTCTGATTTTCCCCTGACAAATTCCGTCTTCTTGGCACTGAAAAGGGATTGCCACTGCTCGTTTTAGGCTGATAAATGTAAAAATATATTTCAAGCTTGTTTGTAATTTTGTTTCTAACATCCAAAAGTGAGCATCTGAAGAGCCACTAGATTGCAAGAGCTAGTCATTTGGTCAAAATATATATGTACGTGTATATATATATATATATATATACACATATATATAGATACACATCTTTTTCAGTGAACATTTAATAAACTTATGTGCCTGGATTATATTGTGGAATTTTTAAAGTTCGTGGAAGTTCATGAATAGGACTGTTCTTCATGTGAGCAAAAATCCCATGGGATTCGCTCTGTATTATGATACAGTACTTACTTTCTCCCCTGCCTTTCACCTCACATTGTTTTGTGATTGCATAGGATGGGTATCAAATGGTATCAGTGGAAAATACTATAGGCAATGTCAGAAGAATGGACAAAAACACTATTCAAGACCAGCATGGCCCTAATTGTTTCATGTAATAGTATCATGCTCATAAATAAGTGTAATAAATCTGTGCCTTCTGCTAAACAAAACAGAGGGATCAATTCATTTCTTGGGATGCAGACATGATGGATCACATCTTGAGGCTTCTGGTGCTGCAACAAGCTAGTGATTTATAGTTTGTCATCTATAATTAAGAGTTCTAAGTGGAGGTTTGTATTATTCTTACATAGCACCATGGCAGTAAAGCAACACCTGTACACAGTGGTAGCACAAGTGTATGATTAAGCACAAATGAGCTGAAAATTTAGCTTTTATCTCTGACTTTTTTATTGCCTTCAGATTGAGCTTGGGCTTTTGATTGTAGCATGACAAGATCAGGTTAGTGTCTTTACTTTGTGAAGTTCTAAAACTTACTGACACAAACCCACATTTTTGCTTTAGAGTTATGTTTTCTTTTCCATATGGAATGTGTTGAATTAAACTTTCTTTTCTAGTAAATTGGAAGTCAGGAATTCAGATTTCTTTAAGGTCCTTTTTCCCCAACTCTATTATCTGCAGTCTCTCTCTTTAGATATGTGTCTGATTTTCTTCCTTGATTTTGACTGCCTTTCCACAAGCACCTAGGTCAAATAGGTAAAGCTGATTTGTGTTGGTACACTACTCTGTGCAGCTATGAATGTGTGTGAATTTATAAATGTGATTGTGTTATTGTTTTTCATCGTTTGGCATCTTTAAAAAAAAAAACACTAACTCTTGCAGTATTTTTTTTTATTAAGTATCAGCCTCCTTAAGTTCTGTGTGACTAACCATAATGATAATTTTAAAAGAACGTTAGCAGCTACAAAATGACACTCGTCTCTATTGAGCCATCAGTTAAAAGCCTTCAGGTACCTCACTAAACAGTTTGTAGGTTTTCAGATTGTTCTTGATTTTCTTTGCTCTTGCTCTTGTATTTTGTTTCTTAAGGTCACAGAAAAAAACCAGCTTGACAGGAAAACAGTGGGACCATGAATGAAAAAGGTTCAAGGAAAATTCTGTGTAATGGAAGTGTTTTAAATAAGTGGTGATGTTTGATGGGAATGAAATTTATTTCCAGATTAGTAGCATAGCATACTGTTACTTTGATTTAGTTATGTGTTCACAACTTGCTTCTATTCTTAATTCAGAGTAAATATTTTAAAATACACCTTTTCAAAATGATTAAATCTGCCCTTGCATCCAGTATAAAATTAAATGCTATACCTGCCTAAGAAAATGGATTGATATTTTTCCTTTGATTATATAAGTATTTGTCAATGGAATCAGGTGTAAATATGAATTTATGACTAGGGAAAATATCTGTTATGTTTTCTTGAAATAACAGATTTTCACTTTCTTGGAGGAATCAATTATTAGTCTCTCAATATTGAGTTGTAAATGGATTTGTTTGGGTGGTATGTGGCATTTAACCCGTCATTATTCAGATTGGTTCCCGTTCTTGTAAACTACTGTAGCTTGTTTTGTGCTCTTGGAGAGCAGTTGGAAGTGAAGATTTGAGAACACATTAAATAATAACTTTAATTTCAGGGAGATTTCCTACATTCTACCTTTTCAATACTTTCTGAAATGCCCTTTTCGTAACAAATACCTGAGACTTCTCCCTAAAAGTGTGTAAAGGTTTTCTGTGGCCGTCAGTAACTAATATTACTGCCCAGTACAGGAGAGATCAGTTACTCCATCTTGTTGGAGAGGTAAAAGCCAATTTTTTTTTCCCTCTTTTTAAAGGGGGAAGGTAAGGTTGTAATATTGTGCTTACACAGACCATGAGACAGAAAAGGTTACTATTATTTCCACCATTTCAAGTAACGCTGTAGGGTAAACAAATTGGCAAAACTGACTTGCAAACAGCCTGCTCTTTCTCTGTGTACATGCAAAGTGAATGGTCTCTGTGTGTGTATGTGTCTGCATGTACCTATTGGGTTAGGATTTTAAATGATAACATCATGTCAGTACGGAATCACAGAATGTTAGAGGTTAGAAAGCACGTCTGGAGGTCATTTGGTCCAACTCCTCCTTGCTCAAGCAAGGCCACCTAGAGCCACTGGCCAGGACTGCATCCAGATGATTTTTAAATATGTTCAAGGATGGAGACTCCACAGCTGCTCTGGACAACCTGTGCCAGTTTTTGGTCACGCTCACAGCAAAGCAGTGTTTCCTTATCTTCAGATGAAGCCTCATGTGTTTCAGCTTGTACCCATTGCCTCTTGTCCTGTCACTGAGCACCACTGAGAAGAGCCTGCTGCCATCCTCTTTGCATCCTCCCTTCAAGTATTTGTGCATATTGATGAGGTCCTCCACAAGCCTTCTCTTCTCCAGATTGAAGACTCCCAGCTCTCAGCATTTCCTCATTAGGAGTGATGCTCCTAGTCCACCATATCGGTCGTCCCTTGCTGGACTCTATTCAGCATATCCGTGTCTTGTATTTGGGAGTTCAGAACTGACCTGGCACCCAAGGTGTAGGCTCACCAGTGCTGACTGGAGGGGAAAGATCACTTCTCTTGACCTGCTGCCAGAACTCTTCAAAGGCCTTTTAATATTCTGCTCCTTTGCTGCCAATGGTGACTGTCTCTCATAGTCTGTCATCTTAGGCCAAATAAAGCAAAGTTCCTTGATTTACAAATAATTTTGATTAATTCAGTTCTAGTTTTGAGGAATTCTAGATGCTGATTTTATATCACAGCTATTATATAGGCTGTGTTTTACCTTGGCATTCTTAAGCAGGAAAGCTCAAGGAGAAATTCAAGCATACAGGTCCTTACTGGCCACTAGTGTGGCTTTCCAACTTCCTGGGGAATACAGACAGCATCTCAGAGAAAACTTCCTCTTTACATCATGGAAAGACTCTCCAACAAGTTTTATCAACCAAAGGATTTACCCGAAAAATAAACTTCTTCAGAGCAAGGACACAGCTTGATTCTGTTTGCATTGCCGGCTCCAAAATGTTAACAATATTTCCGTTATGAATTATGCCCAGTGCTGATATTCTGAATGGTCTTTGGCAGGGCTTGTGAAGGTGCAGGAGTGATGACAACCAAACTGTCTGCAAGTAAGCTGAGCAGATTCAGAGAGCAGAGAACATCAGGTTTGTTATGAGAGAAACTGAATTTAGAGTTGCTTTTAAAGTCTCAGCAGAGCACTTCAAGATCAATTTAAAATATTTTGCAGAAAGTTTTTTCTAAAAAAACCTTTGGATAGCCAGCAGTCATTGTATTAGCATTGATATGTAATAACAGTTTCTGTCTAAAACGTGTATATATGTATGATTCAGTATACAAAATGGCCTTTAATAGGATTTGGGACAGAATCAAGTTGTCAGCATTTTGTAGTGATTAAAAGTGTATTTATATATTTACCGTCTCTTAGGGGCTATTACAGCTCTCACAACAGCACCGACTGTCACCACTGGAAATGAAAAATATCACTTTATAAGAAGTCTAGGTTTTGTTTGATACTGCTGAATAATTTGATACAGTAATTTCAGTGGCTACAAGTGCAATGATTGTACACCTGTGCCCTGTTCATGTGTGTCTGCTCACGGGGCTGTTCTCAGCTTTCTGCAAGTTGTTTGGACTTCCCTTTATATTAGTTATTTTTAGACTGAAAAGCTATTAAATGGTATAGGCTTGTGTTTACAACTAGGTGGAGAATACAAACTGGGTAGTGACAGTTTATGGAAGAGGTAACTGTTAGCTTTCCTACAACCTAAATGGCATTTGGGGGATTTCTGTGTTGAACCAGTATAGGCCTCATCTATTCCAGCATCATCTATTCTGTTTCTACGAGGAGATAGATATTGATCATTTTTGGAGGAAGAATCTGTTTTAAGGAGCTTGTGTAAATCTTCAAGCACTTAAAGCTTGTGCAAACTCTGCTGCCGGTGGTGCAGGTGTGCTCAGTGGGGGCTGTTGGGCAGCACTGCTCTGCAGGGCAGGATCTGTGCTCCAGCAGCTCCCATGGCACAGAGACGGCCTTCAGCTGCTGCCTGGGCTGGGGCAGGGGAAGGGGATGCAGTGGTCTGCCTGCCCCAGGAGGGCAGCAATCTGCCTACCACCAGGAAAGGTGGAAAACAGAGATGTCTGTGTAGAGACACAGCTAGAGTGGGTGTTGGAGACAGAAAACTGTCTTTTACAGCCACGGGATCCTCTTTGAAGATTAAGGATTACCAGAGGGTAGAGAATCTACCTGAGTAAGAACATCTTTGCCAACAGGCAGGCCACCCTGGTGAAAAGAGCTTAAACAACATGGGACGTAAGGACACCATAGGTGAGGATCTAGGTGACAAGTACAAGAGAAGCCTCAGGAATGACAAAACAGGGTAAAAGATGCCCATATAAAATATATGTACATGAACACACTCAGCTTGGGAAACAAACAGAAGGTAGAACAGATCTGCTAAACCTACAGTCACTAAACCTACAGCCAAGCTGCATTAACTGCACAACAAGGGGAGTGATTTTCCCTCTTTACTTGTCAAGCCATATCTAGTTTACTGCATACAGCTTTGGAAAACCTCCCTTCCCAGTGCAAGAAAGACATTCAGCAACCAGGATGGTCAGGGTGAGAGTCCTTGCTGGGGAGAGGCTGAAGGTCCAGGACTGGTTCATCCTGGGGCAGAGAAAGCTTCAGGGGCATCTAGTAGCAGCCCTGCATGCTTGAGGGAAGTATATCAAGGAGAATGATCGGCCATGCATGGGCAGGAGGTGGAAGGCAACTTGCAAAAGTTGAAATAATAGGCTCAGGCTACATCTGAGGAACAGATTTTTTCCCCACAGGGGCATCTCAGCAGCAGGGCTGGCGGCTCTCCCTTTGGTACTTTTTACTTAGCAAAAAGTGGAGTAGCAGCAATTTATCATATTTCTACCTTGGCAATCTAAGGAGGGCCACAATGATTGAAATACACTGAGCTGATCCTATCTTCCTGTGTGTAACAATTGCACAGTGTCATCTCGTGGGCTTTGGGCAATAACTTTACAAATAGTTTATATTTGCTGTTACTTTCTTACTCATTTACAGAATTGACAGGAAACATAATGCTGAACCTTCTGAGGCCATATCACTTCCATTTACAAGTCCAGTGGACGTGCTGGCCTCCATTAATGCCTTAGAAATACTCCAGTTTTCTGTTTTAGAAAGAGTACTACAAGTCCATGGAAGCTGGTTCAATGTAGGGCTCCCTGCGATTATAGTTTGGTTACTAAAGCTGGTCTTTCTTGTTTATTAAATGTTACTGTAGAATACAGGAATTCATTTTGCTCAAATAATAGCTGAATCTGCATAAGCAGAAATTTTTGCCTTTCAAAAGAAAATATTTTGGTGTTTTTGGTAAGTGACATCTATGTTCCTGTTGAGAAAACAGTGCCTTGATCACATACTTCACACGCTTAGCACTTCATAAATAATTTAAACAATTCCATTTTAGCATTAGAGGTGTGACAGTTCTAGCTAAAACAAAACTTCAGTTACAGACAGACACTGGCAGTCTGGCTTTAGGCTTCTGTGTAGAACTCTAATTTAAGATCTTGTGAAGTTTCAGCTTAATTTGTAGAAGCTCTGTAGGGCATTCAAAATAAGATATTACAGGATGAACATCACAGACTGCTCCAACCATTTTTGTTCCTCCCACAGCATTTTTTTCTGTTCTCAAGTATAAATTAAAATTAATTTTCTCCTTTCAGAAGAACAGAGACTTCAGAAACAGATTCTACCTAGCTTATAAAATGACAAAATTTGCTGCTGCTCTGCACATACTTGTGAATCCACCTGTGTTGGTTTTGGTTATATCAGTCAGTGAGCCAGGGATTGCAATGAAGGTTCATCTGTTTCCTTGTAGGACAGTTCATTCAACACAACATTGATTCAATTCATCTCCAAAAGATGGTACATCTTTTAACTGATTAGTAATTTTCTACCACATTGGTCATTGAAGACCTATCCCTTGAAGGCCAGATTGTTTGAATCGGCCTTGGGATGTTTCCTTGGGCTGTATTACCTTTCCTAGATCTGTTCTTGCAGAGATTTAATTGCTAATTGCCGGCTTGACAATAGATTTAGGTAATAGATACTGTGGAATAATCTAAAACAGACTTGTGGAATATTTCAGCTGTCTTTTTATATAGCTTGTACTTTATGTTTTTCCTGATTTGTTGGAAGAATTCGTTCTGTATATTTCCACTCCTTGTGCCTATTTTTAAATCAGATCTTACATATGGTAACTGTTGCTGTGTTCTCTCTAGAGTTACGTATAGATGATTACTGTTTTAAAAGGGATTTATACAGTGGTTCAAACATAATTTCTTTTGTAAATCTACTCTGGCATTGTGTATTCAATTTTTGGTATGAAAGTTGCCTATCCATACAAGGGCAATTCACATATATACTGTACTTAGTTTAGGGAAAAGGGCTCTAGAGACCAGATTATGAAACTCAGCTGTTTACTATGCTGGAATATAGGAAATGTCACAGGCAGTAAGGTCACTGATTTACCTGTGAGAGATGTCTTCATTAAGCTACAACACATGGCTAAGGAATAAGAACTGGAGCATAAAGGAGTCTGAAGAGCTGACGCTCCAGTGAACAAAGTGGGCACAAGGTTGAAGAGCCTGCTGCCATCCTCTTTGCACTGAGCAGGGCCCACTGGAGATGAAAGTGTTTTGTCAGATCTTCAATACTTCTGACTTCAATATTTCAGGCTGGTATCTGGTAAATCTAATATAAAGGCTTTAGAAGACAAAATGAGACAATGATATGATAAGAATATTAGAAGACTCAATGAAAAATAAACCCAACTTCTGTGTAGTCAAGGCACTTTAAACACTGTATTCCCTCAAATAACTTGAAACTCTGACCATATTTTGGCTTTGTGTGTTTAAACCTGGATAATATTCTTATTTGACTGTGCAGTCACCTAAGAGTGTTATGCATAATAGCACTTTTTTTTCTGTTGGCTAAAGCTTGATACAAATCTAGTTTAAATGTTTGAATCAATATCTTAAATCAGTATTTAGCATGAGTTTGCTGTCTTATTTTGATTTTTCAGTCATATTGGTGTTTTAATTAGTGGGCTGAACATGTTTTTCAGACTGAACATAAATATGGATATGTACCTTGCAGAGCTGGGTGGGCATATGGGTGTCTTCACTTTTTTTAGGACTGATGAAAGCATATTCTTGAATACATTTTATGGAAAATGTGCATCAACTTTAGGTCCTTGATTTTTTTTTGATTTTTTTTTACCCACACAGTTGGACAAAGCAAAGCTATCTTAAGTTTCTAAGATGATAGCAGTTTGCCTGACGAAGTAGGGAAAAAGAAATCTATCATACTGAGGCATATGAAGACCTCCAGATAACCAGCCTTGGATGTTAAACGGTGGTATTTCTTATGTGGGAATAACCTGGTGGCTCTGGCATGGGTCACCCAACACTTTGCTTTCCAGCTTTGTAGATGGAACTCTGAAAGTGTAAGTGCTGTACAGACTTCATTTGCTCCCAAACTCTGCCCTGACAAGGTAAATCTAGTGATGTATTTTAAATAATCTGGAATGTATGAGTAAGAACTTCCAAGTTAGTTGTATTGATTTGTGACTGAGTCATTTAGCTATTTATTGGCAAGTAACACGCCTTTCATCGCAGAATTATGTCTGTTAGCTCTGCTTATCACTACTCACTGTT
Organism: Urocolius indicus; assembly: GCA_013401255.1. Classification (NCBI taxonomy): domain Eukaryota; kingdom Metazoa; phylum Chordata; class Aves; order Coliiformes; family Coliidae; genus Urocolius; species Urocolius indicus. Next base: position 243,008 of record WBNH01006337.1, on the reverse strand, counting down.
TTGGTTTTTTTTTTTTTCTTCTTTCTAATGGAAACTAAATTCCTATCTAGTCAAAATCTGAAAAATTATTTCTGCTGCTACCTCTAAGGTCCTGTTGACTCTAATGTGATACTTGCCATTGGCCTGGTTCTTGCCATGCAGCCGTACGCCAGAAAGGGGTGCAGTTGGTGTCACAAGTTTCAATTGGGCAGGGAAGTTTAGAATAGCTTAGAAACTTCATAATGTGTGCTGCACAGCTGCTCCATCCACCTGGCCCTCATCTGGCAAAGAGGAATACTTTTGGGTCAGAGCTGGAGTACATGCCTTAGGGCTGCCTGCTGGTTGCTTGTCTCTGGGTAGATACTTCAGGGACACTCTCTACAGTTGGACTGAGGTGTGCAGCAGGTTTTGTTTTTTTTTTTCCTGACCTATATGGTTGGATAATGAAAGTCATGCAAATGAAAAAGTGGATGTACTGTCTTAAACTATCATTGTGCTATATTTGTCTGGCTACTTCCATAGAACTTCTCTTGTACTTTGTTTTTAAGCAGGAAGCCAACAGAGCAGTCCCCTGCTGAGACCCTGTGAGCAGCACAGAGGAAGAAAGTTCAGAGAATAGTGATCCCAGTTGCCAGCCAGGGATAAAACTTTTCTGTAGTGCTTTTCCATATCAGTTAAGAGGGACCAGGAGCTAAAAATAAATAATCTTTTGTGGTTTTTTTAGCAAGTACTTTTTTTTCCCGATTTGCAATAATTTAGCTACTATAAAATAGTTTCATGTTCTGTATTATCATGTACAAAATCTGACTTGGAGGACCTATGAGATACCATACTACTTCTGGCTCTGCTACCCTTGTTTTTCTGCAATTTCTCTGCATACTGGAAAATCGGTTCGTCTTTCCCAAAGGCTATTAAGTTTTTCAATACCACATTGAGCAACCAGGGGACAAATCACAGAATATTGCTGCAGGCAATGCTCTTCTTATGAATACGGGAGGATTGCTGCATCACCGTGATACTGAAGTCTTTTAACTAAAATGGTCTCTTAGTGGTGTGATACTAATCTTGTTCTGATTTGAGTCTCAGTGATTCTGTATTGAGTTATAATTTTAATAATTGCCCTTACACATTTAAAATTGCCACAATATGGGCATATAATAAGGAATTTTTAAAGACTGTTAGTCAGTTACCTATTTTTAAGGAAGCAAGATGTCTTTTAGGAAGCTCTAATGATTGAGACTAGAGGCATTGTTGTTCAATGAAGGCTTTATAAAAGACAAGCTTGTTTTCTGAAGGACCAGGTTGGCTCTTTCTTCCCTTTTAAAAACTTTAGAGTTTTGATTCAAATAGATGGACTTCTAGAAATGAAGGAAGGAGGACGTGTATTATGATAAACATGATTTCAGAAGTCCAGGGTTTTCATAAAGTACATAATGGCTGAAAGCTTTTAGTTCAAAGTAAATGTTCTAACTAAAATGTAGTTGAATTAGTAACTGGTGGGTATGCAATAGCAATCCACAGCTGGTTTTGATTGTTTCATGTAAATATTTAATTCTGAATTTATTCTTCTCCAGCTGTGATGAAGATGTGAAGAGCTGAGTAGCAATTACTGCAGTTGACATAAAATTAATCATTAATATAGAATGGGAGAAGTGAAAATTGCACTTTCATCATTAACTTTCAGGACCTAAGAATACCCTTCAATTTTTGCTGCTGTCAGTTAGTTAAATATGTTTCCCTTTCCAGGGCGGGATTTTCCACTGACTTGAAACAACAGACATGAGCTATCAGGTCACCGCTCACTGGCTTTCTTTTTTTTTTCTTTTTTTTTTTTTTTTTTTTTTGCTTCTGGCAGAGAAGAAAAAAGAATGAGTGCACTTTTCTTCTGAAAATAACCCAAATATAGCTACTCTTTGAAATAATAACTATCTAGAGTAGTTGGTTTTAGCCTGGTTTGCTTACGGAGCTAGGAAGAATGAAATTCTCCAGTGACAGCATTTAAAATTGATTTATGTTGGTGGCTGAGCACACACAGGAACTTTCCTCTGGTGAGACCCTTGTTACCTGTCTTTATGTTGTGAAGTAGTTGAGCTCATTTTCAGTGGATCTCAAAGGCAAAATATTTGGTGCAGAGGACCTGTGCTGGACATGTAGGAAGCTGAGACACGTCTGTACCTGAGACTCTTCTGTTCTGATCCTGTGGATTTAGCACTCATAACTAGTTGTTGCACCTGTGGTTTGACTTCATCTTAAAGAAAAACAGCTCATGTCATCTATAACCACTTCAGGAAATAGAAATTGGGGATGACTGGTTTATCCTGTTCAAAAGTTAATTTCTAATATGAACTCAATGGTGATACTGACTCAGTGGAGTGTAGTTCTGTCTGTGAATATGTAGACCACTGTCTGAAAGCACAATGTGGAGAGAGAGATGTAAAGGAAGCAAGTATTTCTATGTGCTCTTCATCTTCATAGACGCCTGTGAGACTGCATGAGTTTAATATTCTCAGTCTCCTTATTTTCGTGCTTGTATTTGAGCACTTCTTAAAAAGAATTTCCAGAGCTCATTTGGGCTTTCTTTTTACATTTAGGATAGCAGTGAAGCCCCTGAAGTTGAGTGGTCTGGAAAGATCTGCTCTTGTGAGAATATTTTGGTTTTAGTTTGAACTGTCTCAACACAGCTTCAAACCATATGTTTTTTTAAATCCACATTGCAACATTTTTAGGTTGAGTCATTATTTTTAATCAAAGCCAAGTTCTGACTTCAGGATTAAAAATGTTATGTTAGACTTTGTGAGAAGAATGTCTGAAAAACTGAAGTCTTTGCATGAAAGTGAAAATTCTGTCAAATGGCCAACTGATTGTTTTGGTTAATTTTTTTTTTTGGAAAATACTGTCCAGGAAGGAGAAGTGACTAAGAGAAGTTTCTGCTAATCCTACTTTTTGAAGTCCCTAACTCCTTCTGCAAAAGGAGGAAAGCTGATGTTCTAGGGCCTGCCTGACAGTCGGTGAGAAGTCATTTGATGATCAGCGAGTCACTTCTGAAGTGCAGGAATCTGGCTGATTAATAGCTAGGGCCACTTTCAGTGATGTGTAACTTCACTGAGGTGTAACAGGGATAAATGTTTCATAGCCAGGTGATGTCCCAGATTTGTGTTTCTTGGTTTTATGACTACTGTCCCATCCACCAAGCAATCATTTTTATTCATGTTCTTTAAGAACTGCTTGCTGAGAAATCTTTGTGCAAGTGTTTGCTTTTAATCTTTCCTGCTTGAAGCAGCCTGGAGGAAGCTGGCAGATGCTAACAGAGTGACTGTGCTCCTTTTCTTTTTGCTTGGTGTGGGGGTGGGAAGAGAGCTGGCTTAAATATGGTGTTATAGAATGCATGAGAGCTGGGAGAAGAGCTACATGATGAAAAATGTAAGGGAAAATAAGAGGCAATGATGGCTGTGGAACTTGAAATTAATCTGCTACTATTATTTAGTTTACTTATTCTTATACCAATAAACTATTGTCTGTATCATAGTTCATACTTTTATAATGATGTTGAAGAAGTTTAGTGATGGTCTCTCACATTACAAAAGGGATTAACGAATTACCTGGAAGTCTTGGCTTCACAGCTAACAGATGAAAGCCTATGTCTAATTAGCTAATATGCTGTGTTTTGTTTGGGCCTGATCCTTCCTGTGTCTGTCCCCTCCCCCACACTTTTGTTTGTTTTTCTTTTTTTATACAAAGGGTTGTTTTTTACATTGCATGACAGAATTGCCTGCTTCGAATGTCTGGGAGATATCAGTGCAACCATGCAGTTAATCAGAATGAATTTTCCTGTCCTCAGTTGTGCATTCAGGAGCATTTGTCAATGTCTACTGATTATTCAGAATAGCTTTGACAAAAAGATAAAAGCCACATCTCTCCAATTAGAAGTTGCAGTGTATTTAAGATATAACAGAACTTGAAAAATAGCTTTTTTTTTTCCCAGTCCTGCACTTTAGGAAAGGAAAGGTACAGTAGTGAGTGAAAAGGACATAAGTATCTCACAGAATACACTTCTTGATTAAAAGCTTCCTGTATAAATCTGCTTGTTCATGAGTTAGGAGCCACTAAGAGGAAAACTCAATATTCTGATGGCCTTGAAGTTTAGTTGTTGACCAGATGATGCCTATGCAGCAAAACCAAGTTCTTTAGTACCAAAATTTTAGCTATTTCTGTATGGTTTTAGAGTTAGTTTTGCCCTGCATACGAGTGATTTCAGGGAATTTTCAAGAATGTTTATTTATGTACAAAGGATATTTGAAGAGGTGTTCTGTTCTTGAGTTTTCTTTTAGGGAGCAGGGCATGGATTATTATTATTGTTATATATATTATTATTATATATTATTATTATGGATTAATATTATTATGAGTCTGTTTGGAACAGTGTTTAGATAAGGGGAGAGGGAGCAGCCATAAGAAACAACAGGAAAACTGTTCTTCTCTCTCCTTTATCACCTGGGCTACATTGGCAGTTCCTTGCTTCATGTTGATATTTGTGCAGAGATTTGTAAAGTGGAAGAGGTAAGGATAAAATATAATGGAGCAAGGAGAATCTGAAAGCATTGTTTTTATGTAAATATGTCTAAGTAGAAACAACGTTGCATTTTTTAAAAACTGGAGGTTATATACTGGAGAAGCCTGCTATATCTCTTTTATTGTTCAGGCAGTGATGCTTAAGTCCCTGAAACAAACTAGCTCCTGTCTGCAGTGCTACAATACTGTCTGTATTTTGGCAGCAGCAGTTTCATTTAGCACATCTTATGAAAACCAAATAATAGTAGTATTTTGCCAGTTTTCTTACTTTATAACTTATAGCCTTTTGCAAGGCTTGAAAACTGAAGGTGTTTGCCTTTAATCAGATTAGCAGATCAGTTGTTTTCATTGCTCTTCAGGGTATTGATATATTTACTCCATACTAAACCCTCAATATGTCATTTGGAAACAAAATTAGAAAATCCTTAGGTCATTGTTTCTCTTCCTTTGAAAAGCATCTGCTCAGCTGCGGAGCTACTGTGCATCAATGAACTTGGGGTTCTGTATGTGTGCAGGTAAAATAATTCCAAAGGGATTAGAAACAATTTACAGACTTGTGTTCACTTGGCAACACTCACTGACATTGCACCTAGATTGGGTTGCTCCTGCTTCACATGGGAGAATTTGCTACGTGTGTCTCATCTCATCTTTCAGTTTTGTTTGTGTAAAGTCTATAACAGGCTAACATAACTGTTCCATTAAAATCTGATTCTTAACCATTTTCTTAGCAATTTATCCCCTATTCAAACTGGATATTCTTTTTGTTGTCCATTAAGTTTCTCAGCTTTCATTCAGTTTCTGAACTGATTGAATATAAGGGAGTATGAGCTTTGGTAGGTTGTGTAACATCAGTAAATCTTTGCATTGCAAATGCTTTTGCGAGATCTACAGTTGTACTTCCAGATTTCTACTCTTTCTAATTTCCAGGAAGCATGGGAATCAATTTCTCTCCTGCTTGCTTCCTCTGGAAGCTGAGGCTGTATCATTTTGTTAATTGTAAGCTGAATGAGACATTTGGACTGCTTTTGACCAGTTGATTCTTTAGGATTGACTCGGCATCATTTGTGAGATCGAGCTCCCTGTTATTCTTCTGACTTTATAATATGTAATATGTAATAAAAGGGGTGGAGGGAAGAGTAAGCCTTCTAAATAATTAACGATTTTAAAGACTCCACAAGAACTTATAGAATGCTCAAAGTCAGGGGCTCAAGCATTTTGGTGTTCAGTCTATTGGTTCTGCATCTTTCTATATCCAGAGGATAAATATGAAGTGATTATGTGTTCCTTGAAATTGTAGTGCTCTTAGTGAAAAAAAAAGAAAAAAAGAAAAAGTGTGAGTTTTTGCTGTAGGATTTTTTTTTTTTTAACTGAATTGAACATTTTTGAATCACAATGTTGTTTTTCCTGTTTGGAAGCAATAATTCATACATGAGCCTCTTTCTTGTTTTCAGTCTAAGATATGAGGTACTAACCAATTAGATATGCAAAGACCTGCTTCTTTTATTCAGCTCAGCAGCATGTTGTCTGCAAGCAGAATTGCTGATTTAAATGGAGCTGTTTCTGAATAATGTTGGAAGAGTTACAGCATATTTAGAAGGTTATTTGATTCTGATGAGGCTACAGCTGTGGGAAAGTGTTCAAAACATGTATGCACTGCAAAACACAACCTTATTAAAATTGGACAGTTATGGAAATATGAATGTGGTCTTCCATGTCTAGAAATGTCTTCCTTCACTAGTGGAACCATACATTTCAGTATTATACAACTTTAGATCAAGGAGATGTGCAGAGCATTTTACCTTTTGTATGCTTGGACTATTCTTGCATTTATTTGAAAATTTAGTCCCATGGGTTTGTGCATAAAAATCCAGTAGAAATATTTTTTTCTTCTTGGCTATCTTTTATGGACCTTTTACTGGTAGCCCGTGAGCACCATCCTAGAGCACAAAACCTGTGGACTAGGATATTAAAAATTCATTACTTGTCACTGAAGTAGAAGTAGGAAGAGAGGAAGATTATGGGTTTATGCTGGACATCAACACTATCGGGTTTTTTAGACAATGTAGTGTGCTAGCAGAATGTTAAATGTGAAGAGTAAAATGATTGTTGACCAAATATCACTGATGTTAATGTATCTTTTGTGAAATGAAAAACAAGATGAGATCCGTGATGGTAGTAACTTGAGAACTCTCCATGTTTCCCAAAGGCCTTGATGGTTTTTGTGTGTCTATGTTAAACCATGTAACATCAAAGTCTGTGGCCCAGCTATGCTTTTGGCCTAATCCAGGCAGATGCCTGTGCATGTTATTAATTTTAAGCAGAAAAATGTTTTTTTTAAATAATGTATAGAAGCACTGAAGCTCTGCAGAAGATAAGTTGACAGCTATTGAGTATGTGCTACTGTTTCCTCCACTGGAAAAATAGCTTGAACATTTCCTTCTAAGATCTTGTTCATTAATGTGAAGACATTAGCAAGTCTGTCTTGGAAAATTATATCAAATATAGGGCATTCCGTAGATGATGGCAATGAAACCAGACTCTGCAATGTGACTTCTTGAAATTTGCTGGATAACCAAGGTGTGTTGTGATGCTTGGGAGAAGGTAGTAAATTCTTGTTTACTTTTTATCTGTGTCTCTGGTAAGCTGAAGGCATATACTTTTTTCTACTAGATTTCATCGATGCCTGCAATACTGAGCTTGACCCACTGATTAAATTGGCCAGACTTGTGTGGTTCATGGTCTTCAATAAAGCCGTGCCAGAAGGTGTCAATACTGACCTGTTTTAGCACCACCCCTTGGTTCAGCCAACAGTTGTGAAAAATAAGAGCTAACACTGCTGTAGTTCTGTCAACTGAATGTGACTACAGAAGATGTAAATGAACAACAACTCACTGTTTGATCCAAAATATCAAATTATCTAGAGGGATAACTTGTCAATACTTTTTTTCTATTAATATCCTTACTAATTTGAATTACAAGGTCAGAGTAATCACTGCAATTACTTGCTAATTCTGAATGTGAAGATTTATGGGTATATGTGGTACTACTTTGTAGTAGTATTTTTTTCATTTAAATCATTATTTAATCCCCACTAAAGGGCTTTTTTTTTTTTTTTTAAATAGAGAAACAGATTCTGTGAAATAGGCAAAATCACATTAGAAGCATTGCAACCTACGGAAGTGACACATAGAATAATATGCATCTGAAAAGCAGAGTTCTTCCAATATAAAAATACATATGGGTAGAAAATCTGGCATTAGTCACAAGCATTGAATTGAACCCATGAATCTGATGAAGATGTTCTTGATATTTTCTCATCAGCCTTTCTGTGAATTTTCCGTTCTAAATTTCTGCATGTGTTTGAGGTCATTTGAATATCATTTGAATATGGCTCTTGTATGAAGAAAGATGTCAAAATACCCTTGTACTTCATGATATGCAACATTTTAAAAATTATGTTTATGTATACTTGACATATTTGTTACCAGATTATGATAGGTAAAGGCTTAGATGTCTAGGTTTTTTTTCAGCTATTTGATTTTTCAGCAAATAGGACAAATTTTGCTTATGACTGTAACAACTAGTATGGCATGGTATCTGTTGGCCAAGGATATGACTTCAGTTCCTCTCTTTTTTTAAACTGATGTGACAGCGAAGAGCTTGTACAAAAACTGAAACGATAAACAAGGTTCTGTAATATACTGAAGAGTATCCCTTGGGTGTAGCTGTGATACAGCTATGTAGGAAATAACATTTGCCTTGCTGTTCAGGAAAAAGTATTTGGAATAGCAGCTAATTACTTTCTAGATCTTAAAAACATCCAAAACAAAGCAAGGCACTCATGACTTCTGCCCAGAGAAAAAAGCAAAGGCTCCTAAGGAAAGCTCGGAAAGCTCTCTATTTCAGAACATGTTGTCTGATTGCTGAATACCTTACTTGATCTAAAGAGTGAACGTTAATGAATTGTAGCGAAACCTGTTAGAACAACATTTGGTATATGTGTGTTTGGAAATGGGAATTGGAAGTCATTAGGAAGAATGCCTCTGTCCCTTCCCTGCCTTATTACTGGGTAATGAACTGTTTGCTGAACAGCAGTGGTGAACACCTGATGGCCACCAGCAGCTGATTCTCCATAAAAATTATGACACTTTCACAGAAGTAAGTATTTACCACATTTTCCTTCTGCTAGAGGGAATCCTAGGGTGTTTCTGTTTATTATTTCTTTGACTAACAGAAGTTGGTAGTGGAAGTACCAACACATAAATTCCTGAGTCTGTCAGGAGCCTGGTGAGATATTTCCAAGACTCAAGGACTCTCGATTTGGGAAGCAGTGCTATGTTCAGTGCACTGGTGGTTGCTTTTTTGGTTGTGTTTGACTTTCTTTTTTTTTTTTTTTTTTTTTTTTTTTTTTTTTCCCTGTCTGTGGAGAAACATAGCAGATCTGAATGATGAACTTTTAAAATCCTGACTGGGTGAGGAATATTGGTCTTGATACAATAAACTTTCTCTTGAGAAGCCTTTGCCTATTATGAAATGGTCTTATTGGTCTATTACTATTATTGGTTCTGCAGCTATATATGAAAAAGAGACCAGGCATCCAAACTGTGTGACTTTTGGATGCTTAAATAGGAGCAAGACAATCATTCCTGTCACCCCTTTTTAAGTGTAGAACCCAAAATACTCTGAGCTCTTGTTTTGCTCTGCATCTAAACTTTCTCTGACTTAAGCTCTAGTTATTTCTAGGAAATTTACTTTTGTTTTATAACTTTTTGTGTCAGGATCTGCCCTAAGCTGAAGGTCTTGCCTCCCTCTGGCTTCTCTCATCAGTAGGTCCTGTGCATAGCAGTTTATTTCCATGAAAGCTTAGTCTTGTGTAATACCAATTGTACCTGGGCTGATTTGGGTTGATATGTCAAAAATAGTTGGAAAAATACAGTTTTTAATACAAATCTGTTTGCTTCACACAGAAAAAGGCATGCTTCCTGTAAACTGCAGAGGGAACTGAACATCAGTCCTATCTCTTTAGGTCAGTAAATAAAAAAATTAGTGCATAGAGGTGAGGGACAATAATTTCTTCATTTGGATCTCTTTTGTGATGCTGTAAATGTTGGCAGAGAGCAAGATACATGTTACCTGAATTTTGGTTAGCTATTGGATATTCAGGAAGAACTAGTGGGTAGAGTGTGTGCTTGAAATAATCAAAACAATAACATATTGAAAACACAGACAGAGGTCTGGCTTCTCTTTAAAAGGTTGCTTAATCTTGAAACTGAAGAACCATTCTCCTGCTTGTTCATTGCTTTCCAAATAATGACATTGCTTTCCTCAGAGGGCTCATGAGTGTTTTTTTCTCCCAGTAGAGTGCTATCAGAACATTACTGTCCTTCTTGACTGAGTAAGGAAAGAAATCTGTGAAGGAACTCAGTTCTCGGGGAAGAAGAGCAATTGCTGTGACTGCTGATTATGCATTACCTTCTAATGAGATGAGAAATACATTGGAAGATGTAGGTTTTCATGGGAAGTATGTTGACCTAGTAGGCAGGAATGAAGAAGGTTACATTTTCATAAATAAATTTATAAGAGCAAATGTGGTTTTCTTCATAGAACTGCAGAGGAATTGTGAACCAATACTATATTAAATAGGATAAATGTTAGTTGGATGCAAATGCAGACTCAAGTGGGTTTTTTAATACTTCACTGGAACAGTGGATTAGTGTTTAATCTTGGTGACTAAATCCATTAATACATATATTTCTTCCTATCTTAGATAAATGAGCTTTTCAGGCAATTTTGTTGCTTCCTCAGGACATGGTTTCCACTTGCCTGAGTACTGCTGCAATTAGATGATGACACAGCATCCCAGTAGCTATTTTTAAGATACGGCACCTCTACCATTAGACAATAAGTTTAGTTTGTCTTCTTTGTTTTAGCTTAATGAAAAGGAAGTATTTTGTTTGAAGGAATCAGATGATACTCTATGAGGATATGAAGTATTTAGTATTGTACCAGGCAGATTAGAACAGATATTCTGAACTTAGAAGGCCTGGAGGAAAGGACATCTTAACAAGGGAAGGGACCAATAAAGATCATCTAGCCCTGCTTGAAATGGAGTCTGAACTAACTTCAAAGTTAAATCAGGGTGCTTATGGCCTTATCCTGTCTAATTTTAGATACCTCCAAGAATGCAGATGCCCAGACTTTTCAGGGCAATCTGTTCCAGTGCTGCTGTGAGACCAAATGGGCTTTTAATCAGTTTTCGTGAACAATGGTAGTAAGCATGATATGAAATACCTACTTGCTTCCATAAAACATATGACTTGTCAGTAACATTGATATAAGTTTTGGCTTAGCCTTATGTGAAAATCATAAGCCAAGAAATTTAAAAATAGAGAAATAGTCTTGACACTTTGAGAATAAGCTTTTCTTCATCTTTTTTTACAAGTCAGTTACACTCATTTTTGTTCTAATTCCATTTTCTCTAAATGAAACAATGCTTTTTCAGTCTCATTGTGAAAGAATACAAATAGTGAGTCCAGCAAATGAGGTGTATAAATGTGTGAATTTGACACAAAATGTCAACACACAGTTGGCCTTTTTTGCATTTGCAGTTGTCATTGTCAAGGGAGTATGTGACATTCAGCATTGGCTTTAGTGTTATATCATGACATGCCCCCATGGCAGTCTCCCAATGAGCCAGACAGTGTTTCAGAGTGAGAAGTGCAGAACTTTTACTTTTTTTTTTTTTTTAAATGAGTGGTTTCATGAAAGCTTTGAAATAGCATCATCTAAGGCAAGTAAATTAAATGCAAGTGAAACACTTCCTTCTAGAGCAGAAGTTTTCAGCAGAGGGGAAGATAGAGAGGGATGTTTCAATAGGAAGATAGACTGGGATGCTTTAGTGGCTAGAGTGCTGGCCTGAGCCTTGGAGATTGAGGTCCATTCAGCTTCTTTATCTGAGACGGACATTTTGTTAAGATGTCCTTTCCTCACTACTTCTGCTGTTTGAAGGGTATTGGAAGCAAAATGCTGAATGGCCTGGGAAAGACTGAGGATGTTAGCTGTTGAAAGCTATGTTGATGCTTTCAGGATCAAAACTCTGATTTTTAGTCTCAGTGTTCTAATGGAGTTCAGAATGTGGTATGGCAAATTGCCCAAAGTTCACCCAATGGTGAGCATTTTGGGAAAATGTAATCCAGTAGCCTTGATATAAAGGAATGGTGCCACTTGTCACTCTCTAGATACAGAAGTAACTTTAAATCAGACTAAAGAAGGAGATATCACACTGTCTTGGGCAAATCTGGTAATTCCAGTGTGTGTAGCCCTGGGCAGTGAGTGGGATCATAGTATCCCACAAATTTTTCAGAATCAATAGTAGGTGCTAAAGTGAAATGCTCCCCTGAGCAGTGCTAAATTCCAACAAACCTTTTAAATGCTGCATTGTATTCAGTCATGTACCAGACCAAGATATACAACTCTGCCTTACCTTGAACTTCAAAACACTAAAGCGAGAGTGAGATTGTTTTCTGAAAATGGATCTGTGATTAAAAAGGAAAAAAGATAGAAAGGCTGGGAAGGCTAGTTTTTATGCTTTTGTGCAGGGAAAATTTGTTTCCACTGTCTCTCAGTTGCAAGACTGATGTGCCTCCTACAAGAGACCACTTTTCTAGTGAAGCTGGCATGTCACCACCTTTATTGTCTGGAATACCTGTAATTCCACCTGACATACCTTTTGAATACGTGTATTCTTTATTCCCTGGCAAGTAAAGGAGACATGCTTCGTACTATCCATGTTGATGAGGTAGCTTGAAGATGCTGAAAGAATATGAAATTTAAAGAACAGTTAGGTAGTGCATTGTTTTTGACCAGGTTTCCCCAGTGTTGGTTGCATCTGTCTCTCATTATATGACCCTAGAATTTCTATTGCCCAACACATTTGTCATTTAACTGTTACTTTAAAAAAGATAAAACTTATCACTTCATCAGAATTATTCTTGAGTGTAGCTCAGTTCAGCTACAGAAGGTCTCTACAGATTAGTTTTCTCATTTAAAATATTTATATAAAGGCATCATCCATCCTCTCCAGTGAGGTTTTCATCAGATGTGTTTTTCTGGTATAGTAATGAATGAATGTTACAGAGGAAGTAAGAGAGTTAGTTTCCCATTGTTGACTTTACTGCATAGTGTGCATATTGTGAGGCATGCTGCCATATATTGTATCATTCAGTCTCTACCATGACTCCATGCATACTTAAGTGACTTTCTTAGCTAATATCTAATATCTAATATCTAATAAATATCTAATATCTGAAGGTGGACGTCAGGAGGTTGAGGCATCACCTCNGTTTAGTGATGGGCCTGGCAGTCTTAGGTTAGAGGTTGGCCTTGATGATCTTAAAAGTTTTTTCCAACTGTAACTATCCTAAGAGATTTTTTTTTTTAAATGTCATGTTCCCTGTTTTTCTTTTCAGTGTTTCCTCTGTTGGGTCCAGTTTTCAAATGTTTGAAGTTCCTGGCCAAATATTTAAATATACTCACAAACTTTTGCAGACTGAATTAAGTAATTTAGGAAATGAGAATTGCTAAGGGCTCTGAAACTTGAACTTGGCCTCCAAAAGTCTCAATTTGGGAGACTTTTGCAGTGTTAAACCGCTGTGTTTGTGATACTTCTATGGGGAAAGCAAGAAACTCTATCTAATTTAGTAGAAAGAAGTGAGAAGACTTAAATGTAGCTGTGTTCTAGATGAGTAAGGTTAAATTAGACCTTTAATACTGAACTAAAACAGTAAATGCAGGCCTTACTTCGATGACTTCATAGCTACCTGCTGTGGTTTAACAACAGCCAGCAGCTAAGCACCGTTGCAGCCTCTCACTCACTCTTCCCTAGTGGGATGGGGAGGAGAATCAGGAAGAAAAGTAAAGTTTGTGGATCAAGATAAGAGCACCTTACTAACTAAGAAGTAAAATACAGTAATAACTAATAAAAACATAGGTAATAATATTTGTAATTAAAAGTAATATAACAAAAAGAAATAACTAAAAAAACCAGCCCTCCAAGTACTGCACACTGCAATCGCTCACCACCTGCTGACTGATGCCTAAATGACAGGCCTCCCTGACCAGCTCCCTGCCATTTATGTACTGGGCACATGTCCTGGTGGTGTCCACAGGACACCAGCTGTGGCTGTTAAGATACCAGGGCTCTCCCAGAGTCAGAGAGTATGATATTACTTGGTGGAACTGGTTCCTCTTGTTTTGGTCTTTATCGCCTCACAGCTGGGAGGACTGAATGTGGTAAATACCAGTTTGCATGGCTTCCTGGTGATGACAATTTCTTGGCTAAGATTTGGAAGATACCTGGCCCATCTTTTGCTGAAATGTTTGGGAATGAGCATGGTGCTGTTTGGAGCAAAACTGTCACTGGACAGATGCTCTTGTGACTCACTCAAAACCATGTAAACAGCAGTGTTCACATCCTGCTGAGTGAACGTGGGGTGAAACTGGCAGCGGTTGAAGGAAGTCTGTGGATTCAGTAGGCAAGAAAAGAGAGTGCCATTACGCACTTGCTATACTGGTGACTGTTTCAGCGATTAACATTTAAAGAAAGGGAGTGTGTGCATGCATACGCACATAGTGTAGAGATGCGTAATTTGTGTGTATAGTTTGATACAGAGGTGTGGGTTATAGTTTGCCTGTGGCTGAATGAAGATCCTTTAGATGAAAGATGGTCTACTAATATGATCGTAAGTTTATTATTATCCAGCAGAGCAGCTGTTATCCATTTTGTCAACAAATTACAGTGCTTGGTTTATGGCTCCTGTTTTGCCTTCTCACGGCTTGTCAAATTGCTTCCAGCAGGGTATCAGTGTTTCAAATCTACAATGCCTGCAGAAGGCACTGGAAGTATATAAAATTAATCTTTTCTTATGCAGCCATTTTTCCTTGACTGTAAAACTTCAATGCTTTTTTTTTTTTTTTTTTTTTTTTTTTGTGGTGTGAGGCATTAAAGTCTACCTGCATTTTTTTTCTAAGGAACTCATCGTTTTTACAGAAAAACTTAATTGAGCATCACTCTGGCTCAGAGAACTTACTGCGTCAAATGGCTCATGCTGCTGCAATTGTTACCCATCAAACTAAGGAAGTATAACATGGACTGCAGAGTAAGCCCATTCATTGAGTGAGTTTTGCTGCTGGGGAGATTTTATTTCTTGATGCAGCTGCTGAATTCTGAGTAACTGAATAGGAATGATTAAGCATAGGTAAATTTCCTAAATATTAGTGATTTTGGGACTTGTTCGAAAACTTATTTTTAGTGGGAGACTCTCCTGCTTCCTTAATAACTTCAGAAACATGTAAATGTCTAGCAGGTAGTTCAATGAACTGCATTTCCCTAAAATAACTAGTATTTCAAATACATTATTTTAAATTTGACAGCTTTTATCAGAAAAAAAGCTTTGTGTGTAACTGCTACTCTGCTCCTGCTCCTTGAATATTTCTAATGCATGCTGAATGTATCCAAATTAATGATTCAATGAGTAAAGAGGAAAAGATACTGCTCACTGTGCCAAGTTACTGCAGTATGCCCCTATACTTGCTTTCCTATATCTCAGGAAAATAATATTACTCTAAAACATAACCCGCAATTAGAACTCCTGCACTAGACAACTGCAGTTCTGTATTGGGCCCTGGCATGAATGTCCCGGGGTCACTCCAAGAGCACACCGATCACTCTACTGGCTGCTAGTGACAGCAGTTTGTACTGGCACCCTTGATGCATGCTGATTAGTAGGTTGTCTCCTTCTCACAGCTCTATCCAGTTTGGGTACTACTTTACTGCAAACAGAGCTATGGACTGTTTTTACAAAGTCTTGGCACTGACTAGTGGTGCACAAGTAGTAGAAAGCTCCTAAATATTTTCTAATTTTAGTTTCTAAGAATGGACATAAGTTTAAGGTATTTGAAGCTGCTGGAATGCCCAGACAGGACAGTAACTTCCTGCAGACAGAACACTTCAACCTCAAGGGAAAACCACTGTGCTAAATAAGCTTCTCAGCCCATAATATGATGTTTTTTTTGAGAGACTGTTAAAATTGTTGCTAAATGCTGTTCCAGTCTTTTTTTTCAGGCTGGATATAGATCACTCGTGTTACAACATTTGTGGATCATAACTGAATTGAGTTACTGCTTTATTCCTCTGAATTTAAAATAAGCTAAGATGGCAAACGGCAAGCAGGCTTAGGGGTGGAAGGATGAGAACATTAGAGTACAGGTTAGAAGTAGAAATGCTTACTCTTCATGTGAGTAATTCTATTTCTGCTGTAAAATCACTTGACAGGACACAGGAGATTTTTTCTTTGGAGATTTTTGAGCTCAAGGCTTTTCACTGGTTATCACTAAAAACATACATCAGCTATGACTGTTTGAAATTTCTGTACAAAATGAAAATTGAAGCAGTAGTTACTATAATAGTCCCACTGGAAAGTACTTTTCTACTAGTGTGTTTACCTAACTGAAGAGGATGGTAAAAATATACAGAAAGCTCTGAATGTGATAGAAGTAACACCAGAGCGCTAACTTTGAAAATTACTTGAAGTATTATTTTTATAATTGCACTATCCACTTGTTCAGGATCTCTGTGGGTGGTGCTAAATATCACTGAATCTTCTCTAAAGTGCTCACAAAAAGGTTTTCCTTACATGTGAATGGGATAATATACACATATACATATATCTATATATGCATATGACAATCTAATAGAATTCCACTCCTCAACTAAGTATGCCTTGTTTAAGTTCATTTCTGTTAATTTACTTAAGTAAGGAGAGGAAAGAGAGCCAAGGAGGAAGTTTTCAAAACTACTCACTTAAATAACTCTGAAGTTAGGCGTTTGATTTTGCAAACAGGTTCTAGTTTTGCAAAGCAGATCCTACAGCTCAGGAAACATCTAAAGTAATGGTGTCTCTGCAGCCTTTAGTGCTTTCATATGTAATATATTTATGCAACTCTTTCCAGTTGGAATTATGCCTCTCTTAGATGGACTGGCGAGTGATGGAGGCAGCTGCTCATGTTTATTTTCATCCTTCTCCTTAAACAAATGGACTTTCTCATTCTCAATATGCTGTTTCCCAGTCTGTGGTCCATTTTTCTACTGAAAGCCCAAACTACTCTTAAAGTGATAAAAACCTGAATTGCATTCATTAACTTTTACATGGGTGTTACAGTTAAGAGTTGTGCTCAAAACAAAACACAGATGCTGAATAAGACAAAATGTGTGATTCATACTGTTGGCAAGGCTGGATCAATCTCCCTGAACATCAGCTCATTTTGACATGCATCAAGTAATTATTCCACACCATGAAATAAGAGCTCTTAAAATGCTTTCTAGTACTGTGGGCAGTCTTGTTTCTGTGTGCTTGTCTAAATGATAACTGTGAATTTGAATTCTGCAAGCTAAATCATGTGTAGCTGAGGAAGTGGCTCTTTGTGTCCTTGAATTTCCAGTTGATTTTTGCTTTAAGATCCTTGTACCAATTGGTCTCCCCCTTGGTCAACGAGATGCATATTAGGTAGATGGTGTTTAAACAAGCTTTATTCAAATTTCTTGGACACTAGGAATTCCAATATTATTTCAAAACCCTAAGAACTCCTTTTTTTCCTCTCCTTGCCTACTTGCCTACTGGATTCTGTCATTTAGAAACTCCTCAGTTGAGCTGAGAAGTAGGAGGCAGCTGCAAACACCTTTGCTCACCTTCATCACCTATAAATTCCACTTTAACAGATGGAAAATAGTTGTGCCTAATAGAATATAAGTACAGCTCTACTTTCACAAAGTACTTTTTGATACTGCCATTACGACAGATACATAAGTTTTGTTATTTTTTTTTTTAAACATTAAAATTGGTTAATGTAAGGTACTTTTAAATAGCCCACTGGAAATGTGTTTCACTTCCAAGTTTCTCTTATTTATCTTTGTTACTGAATTCTGTATGTATGGAATTATTTAAATATCATTTGGTGTTAGGTATTTTGTAACATACCTATACATTTTTTCTTGCTCCGGGTATGTATAAATGTGAATTTTAAGAAAAAAACATACATTCCTTGTGCTGTTACTGTATTGTAGAATGGAAATTGAACCATTCTGCTTGATCTGGTTTAGAGTCAAGGCAGGTTTGGGGCTGTCTTTCCAGAATATCGGAGTGGAACTATCCCATCTAACATAGCTGTCTGGTGGAGACGGAATAAGAATGCATCCAATAGAAATATGGC
Organism: Urocolius indicus; assembly: GCA_013401255.1. Taxonomy (NCBI): domain Eukaryota; kingdom Metazoa; phylum Chordata; class Aves; order Coliiformes; family Coliidae; genus Urocolius; species Urocolius indicus. Next base: position 225,194 of record WBNH01006337.1, on the reverse strand, counting down.
ATCTTAAGGAAGCCACAATGGCAGAGAAACTGGTAAAAGGTTCATTATCATAGAATCACGGAATGGTAGGTTGTTTTAACGGATGTCTAGAGATCATCTAGTTCAACCCCACTGCTAAAGCAGGCTTACCTCAATCAGGTCACACAGGAATGTGTCCAGACTGGTTTTTTAAACCTCCAGAGAAGAGGATTCCACACTCTCCCTGGGAAGTCTGTCCCAGGGCTCCTTCACCCTTAGAGTAAAAAAGCTTTTTCTTATGTTTAAGTGGAACATTCTGTGTTCCAGTTTATGTCCCTTACCCTTTATCCTGTCACTTGAGACAACAGAAAAAAGTGCCGCCCCATTCTTGTGACATGCATCCTTTAAATACCTGTGAGATGAGATTCCCCCTTGGTCTTCTCTTTTCTAGGCTAAACAGCCCCAGGTCCTGCAGCCTTTCCTCATAGGAAAGGTGCTGTAGTATGAATACATATGAATAAAGACTTAATGTTGTAACAATCTGCACATTTATAAGGAACAATGAATGGCTACTAATGTTTTAGTGTAACTGAAGTCTAGATAGATCAACTATTTTTTCTGTTTTATAATTTTCCCCATTGATTTGAATGTGGAGGAAGGTTGAGTATCTGCTTCCTGAGACCGGCGTAGGTTAGGTGATAGCACAGAAATGTTAATGTCTCTTGTACTTGTAGGTGAACTTTACAAATCTGTTTTCTTCTTTCAAGACTTTAGAGAAAAATGTTTATTTCCAGTTCAAAATGTCTATGTATGCATGGACTTGCATGCAGAACTAAAAAAATTAGAAGATATTATCTTTGTACAGTGATATTGTCAGGGGCCATTGAGATGCAAGTTCTTTCTGCCTGCTCAAGCCTAGCAAGCCAAGCCTATGAATTTCTAGTGAAATCGTTCCTCCTCTGTGGCACAACAGCATTGTGAAAGGGCTGTTTTATTTTAACAGTATAATGAATTACTCCTGCATTGCAGGAATTGCCCTGGTTTTTTTTCCTGTTCTCCTTCCGTTCTCTCTTTCCTTCTATTTATCTTTTTTATTGTTAAATTATCTTTGATTATTTACTTGTTGCACAGTGTTTGCTGAGTTGTGTATTTTCTTTAATAAGCTTACCACAGTTTTAGTAATATAATTAACTTTGTTTTCAAGATCCTGTGCAATTCCTTGAAAAGCAAGATTATTTTTTTAAATTGCTATTTTGCAGGTACTATATTCATCTGCTTTCCAAATGAGACTGAATTTGTTAGAAAATTTTCACTTTCTGTAGTCCTCAATTTCTGGCTGACCATTTGATTTTTTCAGTTCCAGTTAGCTTTGGTATGCACTAGGCAGGCACACATGGTAGGACAAAAAGATCTCTGGCAATATAATAGGCTGGAGAGTCAGGGACACAGCTGAAGACCCCAGACAAAAGAAAGACTTGGTGGTGGTGGTGCAGATGTAGAGCAGACAACAGAAAAATCTCATAGTTCTGCCTTTTTAAGATAATGGTTCCAAAATTGATGGTGTTGAAGAGCTGATTGTCATTCAGCTCTGAAGGTTTGCTACCTCTTAGACCAAAGAATGCCTTTTCAGGGTAAAAGGAGCTGCAGGGTTGTCATCAGGGCAGAGCAGCCTCTTTGATCCTAGAGAGAATAACTTGGGAAAGTTTAGGAAAATTGGTAGTGGGCAGAAGCTACAAAGCTGTATTGTGAGCTGCACTGTTGGCGCATCTGGAGTAAACTGGTGGATGAGTACCTGGTCGTGTACAATTTTGAGAGTTCTTAAGACAGCAGTACATTTTTTCAGGGACACAAGTTACTGAGCTCTACACACAGGAGGGGCAAGGACATATAGCATAAATGAGTGATTTATTCAGTCATTGAGTCTTTCAAAACAGAGAAGCATCAGAAATAATGTCTAATACAAAGAGTTAACAATGGAGAGATATGCAGTACCTTCTTTCTTTCTGCCCTGTACAGGCTTTATAATCATAAAGCAGTATATTTCTGACAGTCTGTCTCTTTACAGGTCAACAGGGTATCCTTCTGGAGTGATGGTAGGCTACAGGCTACAGCCATGATTTTCTGTCTGCAATCATCTGCCTTTTAAAACTGTACAAAACAAAAGATCACCACTTTATCTTCACCTTACAAAGGGACAGTGAATGTTTGAAAGCAACTAGATTTGTATAAAAGCCATTTGGGGTAACTAATTAGCATGACTGATACCAGGAGTCAGCTGCAGGTTTTGAGCTCTTTGTATTCCCTAGTGTATTTCTGCAAACTACTAGAAAGACAGAGGTAAAAGGTGAGAAATTGTTTCCCTAGAATGTAATAGAACAGCAAAGTGTTCTAATATAGCTGGCAAGTTTGCTTTTCTAATGTTATTTTAAGCTAAAGAAAGCAGTATTTCATCTTTGGATCAAGGTTTATACATATTCTTACAGTTGTGAGGGTTGTCAAAGTAATTGACATACTGCCAAAACTGCAGTGAGGATACAAATAGATTAATGTGTAGGTTGGAGTAGATCGCATGGTAATTTAGTGGGAATTGGAGTGTGTGTAGGAAGGATATTTAGTCCCTTGTACTGAGGTAAAAGTAGTCCATTGGTAATGTAGATCTTGAGGAATATAGATGTTGCCTTTCTAAATAGTGTCAGTAATTTATCTAACCTTGTATTTAGCTTAGATCAATGGTCAAAACTTAGAAGAGTTTACAACCGATTTTTAATTTGAGCTCTTACAGTTGGCCTGGAATAACTTCTGTTTACATCTGCATGTGATGATTATGTTTTGGCTCTTTAGCATGGGCAAAGGCATGGGCCTTGTGATTAACTGCAGGGACAGAAGCTTTGTGAGAGCGTGAGGAAAGTATTAACAGACCTTGCTCTAGATACCTAGCAGCACACTGGCCTTCAGAAGCCAGGATTTCTTGTATGTCAGCAAACAGTTGGGTGACCTTTCTGGGTGGTGTGACTGTTCTCTTCCCTGCTCATCCTCGTGCTGCAATGCAACTGTCCAGTGCCTTTGTCCTGCAGTGTGCTCTGTGATCTATGATCCAGACTGCTCCAGGTCAAGGACATGGCCAGGAGCACATGGCAGCTCTTATTACTGCTTCTTGCTGTAAGAAAAAAGAAGCTTCAAGGTGTGAGAGCAGTGAACCCTGCCCTCAGATCTTGTTTTATTACAGACTTACCCAGTTACAGAGTGGATCTTTGCTGAAAGTTCAAAAGTGTTCCTACTTGATAGAGCTGTTTTGCGTCAATTTATATTGTCCAAAGTTGCTTCTATTTCAGGAGTTAATAAAGACTACCAAAGGTGTTAAATATGACCATGTGTTTCAACAAATCCTTGATTCTACTAATACCCCCAAAATTTGATAATTCTCATGACCCTATCTAGTTGTACCAGGTCTTTTGCTTTCTTGAAATTAGAAAGCAAACTCTTAGCTCAAGAGATGTGTGTGATTGCTTTCCAGTAATATATCTTAAATTGTACACTGAGGGCTTTTTTATTTTCAGAAGCTTCACCTTACATTTCCTAAGGTGTCCCTTCTGGACAAATGTCCCTTCCAAGCAGAAGTCATGACATCTTGTGATGTGCCAGCAAGGAGCAGGCAGAGAACTGTTTTTTTTTGGGTTTTTTACCAGTGAAGAATGGCAGGCGCACTGCAGGCGAGAATAGAGGAAGACTTTGAGCCCAGTAAAATACAGCCAAGAATAGAAGCAGGTGTGAATGACCTGATGAAAATAAAAGGAGAATCTTACTGTGTTCAGTGACTATTTTTGAAGATGGACAGTATATGTTTTGCTGTTCCCGTTGCTATACAGTTTTAGATAGATCCAGTCTGCATTATCAGGCTTTTTAGAAAAAACCTGTAATGTACTGTGAAAGAAATAGTGTTTTGTTTAGGAAAAGCCTTCCAGTGATCTGTTACTACTGTGATGTAATCAGTCACTGGTGTTACTGATGTAATGTATGTGCCAGTTATGTTTATAGGCTAGATGTACACAAATGATTTATTTCCTTATTTCCTGCTTTGGCATCAGTATGAGCTGCAAGCTTTAAGTGCCTGAAAAAGTAAAAATATGAAAATAAGAATGACGATATTTTCCTTGGGTATCCCAGTTACCAGGAACACCATCTAGGTTTGTTTTTTCATGCGGTTCTTTTTCAAAGTTTAGATGCTGTGATCCACTCAGGATATTCCAGTGTCCGTGTCTGCAAAAATGCTTACATATCTTATGGATCCTTTTTCTGTTTTTTTTTTTTTTTTTTTTTTAATAGGAGTGGGAGCTAGGGCTAGTAAGCACTACTGTTTTAATAATTGAACTAAGACAGCGATTTCAATTTTCCTTGGTTTGGGTGCTCTCTTCCAGAAGACGCCAAAGCACCATAATAGCTAATTTAAGTCTGCAAGTCGGTTTGCTTTCCTTATTGCCTGTTATGAGCTTTGCAGAAACTGCCTATGATCCTAAAGGGGGTTGAGAGGTGATTGAGAACCACTGAAGTTTCAAAATTCGTTTTAGGGGGAATCGATTGAAAAATAGTTGTAAGATTCTGCCAGTAGATGGTGCAGTTAGTAAAAATATACTGTGGAGACCTCAGCATGAGTGAGCAAATTGGGGGCTTTGTGACTTCTAACAAGGTCTTTGGCTTGTGAGACAAATTAACTAGTTGGTTAGGTTTACATTTTCTTCTGTTACAGCACCTGGTAATCTCAACTATAGAATTTAAGGAAGCTGTAACTGCTGTAGTACTCAGAAAAATGACTTTGCAAGTAAATTTGCAATTATTCTGCTGGATAGTTGAATATGCTTTTAGGTTAAATCCTCTCTACTCTGTGTAGTGCAGACTAATACTATGAAAAATTTAGTCTTTCGTGCTCGGATAAAACATTTTGGAGCTTTCTAAGGTCACCTGCAGCTGACTGTTTTGAGACAAAAGCATGCTGCAACTTCGTTGTCTTTTGAACTGGAAGTTCCCATACTCCAAGGACTAGCAGACTGTGGCTAACTTGAATGTTTTCTGAGAAGTGCTACATTCTTAGGAGATATTGTGAAAAGTTACTGTAAAAACATTCTTCAGCATGGCAAAATTGATCAGCTACAGGCTTTTAAATGCAGCTTCTAGAGTTTATGCTTGGAAATATTTGGTATGAAGGATCAGTTCCTGTAATATATTTTTAAAAATTAGGTGACACTATGAAGAGCTAAAACTCTGTCAATATTTCAGAATCTGAGCTTGTAACTGATAGTGATGATGAACATCATTAAACTGAATTCATTGGAAGGATTGTCGTTAAAGTTTGAAGTTGACAGAAGTGAAGGTAGGACGTATACCTCTGAGTCTGCATAAAACTTAAAGTAAGGTTCTCAGGTATGAATTGACCATTTATTTCAATGGATATGTACTCAAATTAATGACTTGGTGATAACACAATGAAAAATTTCACAGCATTTAAGAAATTAAAGGAATTTTTTTATGATGACCTGCATCAGTCCTTTAGGCTGTGAAGCATGCTACTGGCCATGGAGCAATCAAAGTAAAACCCATTTTTCGGTTCTTGAGCACAATCTAAAAATTATTAAAACGAGATCAATAGCTGTCTCTCTTCTGTGGTTTTGCTTGTCTGAATATCTTTGCGGATAGTGTTGACTATATGTTGTGAAAGAACTGCAGATAAGGCAAGTGAAGAAATTTGGAATAGAAGAGACTAACAAGAGGGTAAAATGAGGGGAATTTTTGTAAGCTTGGCTGAAAGAACATGTGCAACTGTCTTGACGGGACTGGTCATTTTACTCAACACTAAGGGCAGTATTTTCAAAAGCAATTAGAATCATTGCATATGTCAAACTACTGCTTTGCCTTTCAAAAGGAGTTAGATTATTTTAGAAGAACACGTTGCTTTTTGACCCACTCACACTGCTAGAGAGAAGAGGTTCAAAACAGAAAGCTTTTCTTGCTTCCTCTGAATGGCATTGTCTTACATATCTCTACAGTTAAAAAGCTGTGTTTACAGTCCAAGCAGTGCATCAAGTTCTGCTGACATTTTATGTTTGTGAACTAATCTTGCTTCCAGATTCCTGGCCCCTGCTGCTCATTGACAGCACTGCCTGCACCCCAAGCATCTCAGCAAATCAAGCCACCCCAAGATTTTCCTGGCGGTCATTTGCAAGCTGCTAAGTAAAAGTTTGCCATCTATATGCTGACACTGTGAAATGTGTATGTGATACTTAAAATGACAGATGAATTGCCTGTTTCCCTGTGAGGTGTTAGCTTATCTCATTTTACATTGGGTTTGTAAACTTTATGTTTCACTGTATGTGGCATTTGCTTGGTGTTTTGAGACTTGGGAGCAACTTTCAGGTGCTCTGTTTGTTACAACTCAATGATCTTAGAGAATTGAAGGACTATTTAACAAAAAACATGCTATTTCTTTGCTAATATTGCTTCTGTCTTTGCTCAGAAGGTGGCAAGAGACCAGGAGTTCACAGTCTTCTGTCTTCTCAGCTCTCCACAAGAAATAGATGTGCTGTTAATATCACGCAGCTCCTTTAATTAGGTAATTATCAGTGGAATGACAATGCTAAGAATTCAGGAGTGGAAAAAATAATAGAGTTGTCAGGTCTTAACTGTCCATTGGTTACTACAGTGATCTTTTAGCCTCATTCCTTTATGATCTAATATCCTCAGTGGTACTGTCATATCTATAATTCTGTTCCAATCAATGAAGCTGCACAACCTAACAGATCTGTCCCAGGTAAGCAATTTTCACTCTGCAGAACATAGATACTTTGCCTACTCAATGGCCCATGTCAGCTATTTAGTACTGACAATGGTCTTCTCTGAAGAGCCTTTTAGCAAACAGCTCATTTCAGTTAACTTGCATAGTGCAACTGTAATATCATAGAGTAAGGTTTTTTTTTTTCTTTTTGATTGTTGGTTGGAGTTCTTGATTATTTTTGTTTTTAAAAGATGCTTTTCAGTATTCAGTCTCAATTCAAGCAATACTGGTATCTTTATGCAAGTGTATTGTCCTTACTCATCACTGTTTTATGAAATTGGTGCACAAAATGTGACTTGCCATTAGCCACTCATCCTTCTGCTTACAAATGCATTTATTGATATTGCAGTATGTTTTCCCAGTTGTGAAAATCTTCAAAGTTGTTTCAGAGATTCAGAGTTCATCAGTCTGTTGGGTTTTCTTAGTTTTTTTTCCTTTATTCTCTAAAGAGAGAAACAGTAAAATATAAGATGTACTTTTATGAAGTTCATTCTTTGACTTTTCCCAGAGTTTACTTACATGATTAATTGTTCAGGCTAGAAGACAGGACTCTTCAGAAAGCCTTTTCCATTTGAATTCATTTAGCTAACTTCATTAGGGGTGGGGAGAGTAAAATACTTTGGTTTTGGCTTACAAAATGGTTTATGTATTTTAAAAGAAACTCTAGACTTTCTGAAAGAAGAGAGAAAAAGAAAGGAAGCTCTGGTACCAGTACCATGTATAGTTTTGCAAGAAAACTGGACTAATTTTAAATGAAATTTAAAGTGCTCAGTTGTTTCCACAAAAACTTGTAAAGTAGCTTAGCTAGGTTGTAGCAAGAAAAAATAGTACATCTTGTTTGGTTTTAGCAGCAATTAGAATGAGCTTCCTGACAATAATAAGATTAATTCAATGTATGTATATGCTTCTGTAGTAGTGTATTTATCTGCAGGCTAAACCTCTGGACCCCCTGCATGACATTTGGTGCGATGTCATTCACTGTTAGGAGAAGTGGTGTCTTCAGGAACCTCATTGCCAGGAAAAGCCATCTGAGTTTGAAGTGCATTTGATGTTATCTTTATAGTGGAAGGGTTGGACTGTCCAATCCAGTAGACCCTGTTCTCAGGAGACTCTGAGGAGCTGTCTCTGTGGGAATGTTCACTGCACACCTCGGGGAGATGCTGGGTGATGGCCAGAGACTGATGGAGGAGCTAGGGTAGAGGCTGCTTAGGACCCAGAGCTCTGTCTGGATTTCCACAATTAGTACTTACCACAGATGAAGGTATCTGCTGATCCTGGTTAGAGGGACAGATAGTCGTGGGAAAACCAGCGCAGACAAACCTGATTGCATTTGCCGTGCTGTCTTCCAACCCTAGATGCTGTCTGAACCTTGGATAACAACTGCCATTTGTTGAAGATTTCCTCTAGTCTGGGAATCCATGGACGGCAAAATCTCCCAAAGAACATAGGTGACCTGTATGACAGTAGTGATAAATAAAGATTAAAAATGATTTCAGATTTACTTTGGGGCCTAGAGGCATACAAAAATGCTTATCTTACCCTGTATGGATCCTTTGTTTTCCCTCTCTATATTTCACTGTGTACGCCCTTCTGCAGCAAGTGTTGAGCAGATGGGCTGGACTGGCACAGGTTGAGTTTCAACACCTGGTTCTTCTGCAACAAAAAAGGAGGAGGGATCCATCTTATTTAGCAGTTTCTAGACTGTCTCTTTTGTGGTGGTGACAAAATTAGGTTCATCTGTAGAACCCCATTTACCTCTGGTTTGGTTATTCTCTAAAGCTAATATCGCTTTCAGTTTCTGTTGCCATGCACACTGTGACAGCTGTGCACTACTGAGGAAAGCTACAGTGGCTTAATGTGTATCTCTAAGCTAGTGTGAACTGAGCTTCTTACGTGTTTGCATGTGGCAGTGTTAAAGCTGATCTAAATCCAAACGGCTCTCCTGGCTGTAGAGTTTTTGACTGGGATGGGAAAAAATAGGGGAAAATCTTGTGAGGAGGGAAATTCCTTTTCCTTCTGTCTCTTTTTTACTGTCTCCTTTCTTACTGGATTTGAGAGAAAACTTATAGCTTTCAGATCTGTGTACTTGGCAAGAATTATTGCATTCTATATAGCAGATTGTTTCTTGTAAATAAAAATTAAAGGGTGAATTTGGGGTCAGTCTAGAGTAAACTGATTTTCATTTTTTCCTTCAAGATTTTAATTTTGACAAAAGTAAAGCAAATGTTGTGCATTTTAACAGAACTTTGAATTTTTTTATACCCAAATGGTTATTCCCAGTTGTCTTCCTTATCAGTATCCCAAGATTGTCATCCTACTTCAGATAAAACCTAAGAGGAAATCAGAGTGCCAGAAGCATCTCTAGTGGTCAAACCACACTTCTTAATCATGTCAGAAAGGCAGTTTTTGTTTTTCAAGGAGTAGGTTAGACAAAAAAAAAGGAGCAGTACTGGAGGGGGGAAAAAAAGTAGGGGCTGTTTGGGAATGAAAGGTACCTCTCACTTCTGTTGGTTCCTTTGTTCAGCCTTCAGAAATGCAAAGGTTAATCCTGTCCCAGAGTTAGAATATGGAGCCCTTATTTCTGTTGGGGCTTTCTTGCCTTCCTCTTGGTATCACTTATACTGTATAACTAATTTCTGAGTTGTGTGAAATAATTACTTTTAATAAGCGGTTTAAATTAGCCATACAATACACACTGTTTTAGATAGAAATAACCTAGCTTTAGGACAGACTGGGTGATCTCTGGAAACTTTTCTTACACTTTGATTCTGACCTGATGAGACGGTAGCAGGTTTTTGTTTGCACAGTGTGGCTGGCAGATTTTCCTACTGTTTGAATCCATTGAAAACATTCTAACTGTTTGGAAAATATGAAAGCTTGCTTTTGACAACCGTTACTTCTGCCCCAGAGTTCCTTGCTTCTGCTACCTTGCCTTGTAAGTGAAAGATAAAAGACTTTTGCTGTCTGCTATAATTGACTGAGGGACAATGGGCAGAAAAATGTAAAAAATCCAGTGAGAAAGATGAAGATGAAAGTAATGAGGGCAGTGTTTATCTATAAAAATCTCAAATATGTATGAATTTCTTACATGCAATACTGATGCCTTTATAGCAATATCTATATAAAGATGCCACATTTTACCCCCATCTGACTCCAGTAAGGTAGAAGCTTTTGTAACTGGGTCATTTTTTAGTAATTACAGCAATTTTGTCAGACTAACTGTTATATTGAGAGGGAGAAGAAGAAACAGTACTAGCAAAAAAGATGCTTTAACAACAAACTGGGTAACAGAAAAACTGAAATCCTCCAGCTTTTTTACTCAAGTTGAGCAATTGGATCAGAGAAGTCAATGGCACCTTGTACAGACAACAAAGTACAGAAGCATCACTGTCTCTGGAGCCCAGCTGGAAAGTAACATGATGGTGCATTTCTTCCTGCCAGTAGTGTCTCCTTGTCAGCAGAATTCTCATCGTTAATCCTCTTCTTTCGGGTTTCAAAACAACTGTGCGAGCAGCTGATTGGCCTTGTTGTTGTGGTGGTACAACTGAAGTTTTCTGATGGCGAAGACTCTGCATATTGTGATGATTCTGAAAGTAAGATTGTACAAATGCATTCTGTGACATGTTAGCACTTTTGAACTGTACATCAAATTTTGTCCTGCTTGCTTATAAAGTGTATCCACCATAGCTTTAAGTGGTGGCTGGAAGACTCGCTTGTTTATGCTGTGAACAGTAATGTGGTGGCATAAACAGCAATGACTGGTTCTAGGATGTTAGGAAAACTGCAATTAGCCCACAGATATTTATATCAATTTTATTTCTCTTATCTACATAAATATCTTAAATATCTAGTTCTTTAAGATATACAAATCTGAGGTGACTATTTCATGGAAACAAACTAACTCAGATATCTTCTTGTGCTTCTAGCTTCCAGTTTGGCTAGAAATGTAAACAATCTTTTGCTTCTATAACTTCTAAAATTTTAGAAGGCCAGTACAATGGTGGGTTTTTATTTTTCCTTCCTTTTGTTGTTGTTATTTTTGTCTTATGGTGAGATTTCTGTTTAGTGTTTTTGTTGAGTCTGCAGTGCTGGAAACCCTACTGAAGTACAGCTTAAATCTGTCAGGGACTACTTCTGTTATGGATGATATTCACTTCTGCTGTTTTTGTTTGTTTTTGCTGTTAGATTGTTTTTTAAGTCTTAGAGGACTTGAATTTCTTTCTTTCCCTCTCAGTAGATTTTAATTATTTATAAGCAATTTTAATATTTTAAATCTGGAATCCCCACTAGATATTACTTGAGGATCTTGAAGCTAGTATGGAAAAAAAGTTAATTCATGGTGGCGAAGATGAAGGTTTTGGGTTCTTTTGCATCCTATCTAGAACTGTTTGAGGAAAACCACTCTTTTTTGAAGGATTCTGAACTTCTATTGTGGTTGTACTTGAAGGGTTCTTTGCTACTGTTGTAAAAATGAGCCAGGTGTTGCCTAGAGTACATTCAATGGTTTTACTGTGTAATATTTTAGTCTACACATAAAACAAGAAACAGAAGAAATGTTGGAGTGTTAGGTTTATTACGAGGAACAGAATGTGTTAAATTTTAATGAATTACCTGGAACAGAGCCAAAGAAATAAGAATTTGTCACTGTAGCCGAAAATAAGAGCGATACAACCTTCTTTTTGATCCTAAAGAGGGGATAGCAGGATGTTGTTTTAATATTATTAGAAAGTGACACAATAGAGTCCTTGATGGAAGATGGAGTAGTGTTTGAGGAGTTAAATGCTTGTCTTAAAGCTAGTTATGTTAGGAAAGATGAGCATCTATGACCAAACATGATAAAGGATAAAGCTTGCTTATGTCACAGATTGTCTCATATTAACAGTCAAGAGAAAGAAGTTAGTGAACTTCAAGAATAAGAGAGCAGATACATCTTGTCTAACTATTTTTCCCTGATATCCCTCAAGTGTGGCACTTGCTTCCTATGTAAGTTAAAGTAAGCAAAACTGCAACAGTGCAAATTGTGCAGCAAGGTCTATTTTGACAAGGAGATTAAGGGAGGTGATATGCTGACAGGTAAGGAAATGTTAGTTTTTACCTGCAGTGTGCTTGCTAATTATTTGAACATCCTGACTTTTTTTTTGTTTTGTTTTTATATCTTGACATTGATCTAATATCTGCTATTCTGTGTGTGACATTTGCCAGAGTTCTGCCTGTCTCTTCATGTAGTTAGACATTGTTCTGTGTGTGCTTGAGAAATGTTTTTTTCCACATGCGCCATGAAAGCTTGAAGGGGAAATGTGTGATGACAAAAAGACTGAACTTGAGAATCCATAAACAGGCTATGCAGATAGAAATGGGTGCCTTTATACTGCCTTTGAATTTGTGCTTTGATTTAGAAATATAAGCTACCCCTTGAACTAATTTGTCTGGATTTTTTGAGGGGAGTTTGGTATGAGGTTTGGTTTTTGGTTGGGTTTTTGTTTGTTTGCTTAATAAATGCAGTACAAATGAGTACGTAGTGTCCTTGCAGTTCTGGAAGTTTTGAAGAAACTTCTGCACAGATTAGACCTTATCTGTAACCACGTAGGTGGCTTTTGTTCTCAGATGGATACACCTTATGAGGGGCCTGACAGCACCATCATAATGATTTCTTGATTTTTCACATCTCTTAGACCTGTTCTTAAATCCTCCACTGTCACTTGAGGGACCTGAAACTGCACTTAGGTGTCTTCCAGAAGGAGTTCGCTCTGAAGCCAGCCTGAAACCTTCAATAACGTGATATTTTTTTGCTTGGTTTTCTTTGCTATTTTTTTTGTTGTTGTTGTTGTTTCCGTGCTAACAGGCTGGTGAACCTTGATCTTTCCAAGCTTAATTCTCTAGAATTTTGGCAAGCTTCCTTACTTCAAGCTTCATTGCAAACATCACACATCTAAAGAATAAAAAAGCACTACTTGACCTATCATGAATAAACAATATAGTCTTGTTGTCCATGAATAAATATTTCACAGAAAGATCTGTGTGAACAGAGATATGAAAAGGTCATTGTTTAAATAGTTTCCAATAAGATGTGAAAATAAATCATGAGCAGCACTATCACTGAAGAGAGACTAAACTGTCTCTGTTCAATTATTGGTTCAAGTCTGTTTTTGTTCATGTCTTGATATTTGTTTTCGTAATACTCTGTGAATGTCCCTGTGAACATATTTGTCTGGCATCTTGTAGAAAGCAGCTTAAACTGTGTGCAGAGGTGTGCAGTCCAAGTCTCCTGATGGAGCACTTAAGGATTGAAGAGATTAGTATTCTGAACAAGAAGATCCTCGTTTGTGTGTACAGACTAATATCATGATGCACTTGGCTACTGCAGAGACTATTAGCTTTGGTGTGGGTTTCTTTCTGTTTTGATGGGTCAGTGGGAAAATAACATATTTTGATAGCTGTCTGGTTGAGTGTATTTGAAGTAGTAGGTATTTAGTGTTAGTAATAAAACATTTTAAAATGCAAAACAGTGGCATTGTAGCACTTTCCCTGGCCCTTTAATGGACAAAACCCCACAGCTCATCTGTAAAGTTCTCCTACAGATTAAAAAAAAAAAGTATTTAAGCAAACATTGCACTTTTTGTGCAAGGTGTTGATTTTTTACTAACTNTTCCCTGGCCCTTTAATGGACAAAACCCCACAGCTCATCTGTAAAGTTCTCCTACAGATTAAAAAAAAAAAGTATTTAAGCAAACATTGCACTTTTTGTGCAATGTGGTGATTTTTTGCTAACTCTCATATGTCGCCATGATAAGCAACAGTTAGGATGTTGACATCTGACACTACCCACAGAAAATATATTGTAATGAAATTTGTGCTGGTAGCAGAAAACTACATGTCTCTTCCATCAGGTTCAAAGTAGCTGCAGTCTGTCCTCTTTTTCCTGTGTTAGGATGTTGTCTTTGATGCACAGGCTGCAGAATGAAAAGCTGCTTTGGATCCTTTCCAGAAAGTTATTGAAATCAGTCTTTGATAACTGTATTGGCTTTTACTGTGTACCAAGGTCATTGAGCTGCATGAGTAGACAGCCCTGTTAAAAACAGGATTTGAATATTTTAAAAGATGTCTTTTCACAGTTTGAATAACTAAGCAGGAGCCTTATAAAAATATGCTATAGATATAGTATTTCCTACTTTTTTCCTAATCCTCCTTTTCTTGTCTCTAGTCACAGTCCTGCTAGTCAGTTTTGAGATCAGTAACAGCTTTCCAACATTTGTCACATTAAAACTCTGAAGAGACGGAAGATACCAGTTGCCCTATGGTTTCTGGCACTGACAGTTGGAAATGCAAGTGTGTATCTTTTTGGTGGATCAGTGTGGATTAAAGTTTATCCTCTGCCTGTGTCAGACTAGTCACCTGAACAAGGTGAATGTTAAGACACTAAAATATGAAATTTTTGGGGATTGATATCTTATTTTTTCCTTTGAAGCATTTTGCTTCATGTGCATACTAATGCACACCTTTGGAAATTGAGCCTGGAGGAGGACAGGAAGAAGATGGTCATACTTCATGTTTTAGGAGCAGGTCTTGGTTGTCAGAGAAATAGTATCAGGATAGCTTCTGGAATCTCAGGTGCTCTCTTCTTTAGGCTGTTCACTGGGATCATGATACGTCTTTAAATTACTTACACTATGTTTGCCTGACAGAAGATGAGAATGTTTTAAAGGCAATGGCATGTATTTAAGGTTGACTAGGATTTTAAAAAATGGAAAAAAAAATAGCATGTAAATACCTGGAAGAGGACACGAGAACCTGCAGCCTGTGGAGAACATATGGCCTGCAACCTAATTTCTTATGACCAAAGGCTAAGTAGTTACTTTCTGAGTTGGCTTCTGATTGTTTTGGTTGGTTTTTTTTTTTAATTGCTATTATTGAATATTGCTAAAGTAGGAATAGCTGATGAAAGACACTTCAAAAGCTCTAGTTCTCTTTCAGCAAGGGTAAAGATATTCTTTATTGTAGAATTTCTGTGAACTATATCTCAGTGTGTGTGGTCTATTTTATGCCTAAAAATCTACAGTCTTGACTCCTGCCTTCCTTGTAGAATCTTTACGTGAGGGAAAATTTTCAGGATGTACTTAATTGATTGAGTGCCTTCAGCACAACAGGCTTATTAACCTCTAAGCCAGCATAAAATTTCTAAGTGCAGCTGCTGCAGAAATGGACAGTGAGGAAACACAAGAACTGTGCCTGAAGACAGAAGAATAAATAGTAGTATGGTAATAATTACCTCCTGCAGGTATTGCGTTATGGTAGTAATCAGAAACTTATTTACTCTGTCTACCTTTCCCTCAATGATGAGTTTTTTTCATCCCCCCACACTAGCCTGCCTTCAACCTTTTAGAGAAGTTCTCAGGATTAAGATTGAGCTTTTAGAGGGGTAATTAGATAAAACATTGCTGTTAATTCCTCTGAAAGAAATACATTTTTAAAATTACCTTAGTTGTGTTCTGGCCAAACTTAGCTTCTTCTGTATATAAATAATTGGATGAACTGATAAATAGTTGAGTATAGTAATTTTGCTTTATCTACTTCTAGATAGGACAAAGGATAACAAACTGAAATGACTGAGGAATCAGAAATCTGTCACTCCAACATTGACTTGTTTAATCATGGTCAAACATCTTATTCTCTGCGCAAACTGCCGAACACTCGCTTCTTGTGTCTGACCTTGTCAGACTGAGGAGCCGTTCTAGAGAAAGGGCAGGCTTTTGAGTGGATGGTAGGTTGTTCCTGGCATGAGTCAGGGTGAGATGAAGTCCTAAAGCATATGCCTTTAGATGTCAGCTGGCATTCTCTGTAGGTGTCCAAGGAGTGGGAGATGAGCAGTTTGAAATGAAACTAATGTGTGCTGTGGCATATTGATGTCTTGGATCTTATAGTGATATGCCTTGTGTCTGAAGTTTGGATTCTGACAGAATTAGTAGTAGTTTTCAAAAATTAAGCTTTAAGAGTTGTATAAGAGTTATACAACTGAATATATATTGCAAGCAAAAATAAGAAACCAGAAATCAAAGTTTTGGAATTGAGTGAATCATAGAAGTTACAGCAAACTCAAGTGACTAAGCAAAGATATTGAATTTGATGCTCCATCAAGATGTAAGAGTGTATTTGGTGTGATTGTGACTCAGCATTTGCGGGTGAGTCATTCCTCATCACTGGGACATCAGTGCTGTTGGTTTTCTGGCTGAAAAAGAAAAGAGGAGGTGGGAAGAGATTTTAACCTATAGGGAAAGTTTAAACTTCACAAATACAAAAGAGAGGGGAAAGTTTTACCCCAAGTTACACTATTTTTCCTCAAAGACTATTTTTAACATTTGAATATAGTATTTTCAGTGGAATAAGATGACCTTTCACAGGAACTTTGTTTATAGTGAAAGCTTTTCATAATTTATTTTGCAGAAAGCTCATTTATGATGATATTGATATTTTAAAAGAAAACCTTAAAGTAATACAGTTTGCTTTGTGGCTAACTTTCACACAGATGAGTTCAACATACTGCACACCAATAACTCAGTTCTAAGAAGATCATAATAGTGGAGGGGGATTGAAATCAATATGTGCGAGCAGGAGAATAAAGAATATACAAACACTTGATGAAATATGTATGTGTAGTAGAAACTGCAAAACAAGAGGGTCTTGTCAGCAATTTACAATATTAAACAAAAAAACTAAGCTTTAAGAGTTGTATAAGAGTTATACAACTGAATATATATTGCGAGCAAAAATAAGAAACCAGAAATCAAAGTTTTGGAATGGAGTGAATCATAGGAGTTACAGCAAACTCAAGTGACTAAGCAAAGATACTGAATTTGATGCTAAGGTGAGGAAGTGAGGGGAGATGAGAGGTGAAAAGCAGTGAAATCCTCACCTCAGCTCTGGTGTGTCTATGGGTTCATCCTATTACAGTGCAGCAATGGAATACAGGTGTCATAGTATGGATCCTAACATCTGTATCCAGACAGAGAAAAGATCCCCTGGCTTCAAATATAGTGATGGTAAGGATGATAATGTTGATATTTGTGTGAAGTTTTGAACTTGTTTATTAGTAGAAGTGAGTTTGCTTGGGGGGCTGACTGATGTGCACTGGTGTGTTAACCTGTGGTATCAGGTTCCTATTCTATTTTTGACAAACAGAATAAATCTGGCAGAGACTACAGGGAACTTGTAGTGTGTGTTGTACTGTACACAGCATGTTTAACTACTTGGAAGTACCTGGAAATTCCAAGTAACAAATTCTTTGCGCTTACATGGGGCCAAGGCATTGGCAATGCTAAGTATTTTTTCTTTCTTCTTCGTGTATCATATTGTAGTTGTGGTTTTGTCCCTTTTATTGCAAGGCTCAAGTATGTTGTGAGGTTTGACCAAGTTCTTTGTGGCTCTTTGTGGCTGTTCTTTGCAAGGATGCATAGAGTAGCCATCAAAGCAATCTGCTGGACTGGTGGCTATTGCACTGTATTGTCTGAATAGAGGGGCTAGATATCATAGATATCATAAACTGTTCCCATCCGTGTATATGGTACTAGTTATGCGTATAAACTATAAAGACATTTCAGAAGCAGCATCAATTCAAAAAAGTTGCAAAATCTCTGGGGTTTTTTTAAGTGCTGCTCCATAAACCATTTGCTGGATGTCTTGTGATGAAAAATACCTACAATGTCAGGTTTTGTTTTGTTGGTTTTTTTTAATGATAGAGTATGATAAAGTCACTGAATGTGGCAAAGAGACTGTCATATGTGCTTATTGCTTATATTGTTCTCCAGTTTTTCAGTTTAATTTTCATACATAAATGCCTCCATAGTGTTTGTGAATTTGTTTCAATGATGCTGCACAACAAAATTGCACAGAAGTTGCGCATTTTCAGTTTCGAAAGGCCAAGGTTTTAATTTCAGCTGCTTTAGCTGGAAAATGATTCCACCGCATCTTGGATATCTTCCAGGAGAAAACTTTGACCTGTTTCACTGGCAATGTTCTAATTAGTTCTCATTCCCGCTTCAGAGCCTTTTATATCCAGAACAAAGCAGCAAACTGCTAGCAGATCTGAGTCAATAAAGACACAGTGTGCAAAGGATTAGACCCAAGGGCCCTAAGAATCAAAAGTTTAGTTGAGGTTTAGACCAGAACTATCTTAGCCTAGAACCATTGGTTTGACTGAGGCATTTGTCAGTTCTTGTCAGTTGCTTGTCTAGGGACACCACCAAATTCAAAACACTGTGGCATGTTTATCACCAGAAATGTCTCCATCTATTGCTGTTTTGCAAGGATTCTTCACTTTCTAAGTGTTTCTGGTGACCTGAAGCTGGTGTGCAAATACTTTTACAGATGGTTTTCTTAATACATTGTTATTCAGATTTTAACAAGAAGGAAGCTGGTCAGTATTAGGTAAAAAACTTTAGGAAATGTGAATGAGATGGTGAGTCTTCTGGTCAGATAATGGTTTTATTTTTTCCAAAAGAGACCAGTCTCAGAAGTAACTTTTCTGACATCTTTGGTTGTTTCTGCTTGCAAAATGATGACTCCTTAGTATGGAGTCCCTGCTGCTATTCAGGGGGCAGATGTTAGAAAGAAAGAGAAGCCACATTTGTCCCCTCAGCCTCTCACTTTCAAGCAAATACTTATTCTTTTATTATTGTGACATTTTGAGTATTCTCCACTTGAAAGACAAGAGAAGAAGAGAGGTATTTTTGATAAAAGCACAATTTGGGGGTTTTGTGTCTACAATGTGCTGGTTTTTTATCTTCATTTCTGCTTCAGTTGTTCTCGTAAGATTAAGACAGAAGACAAAAGACACTATTTAGACTGCAGACATTTCAGTTTGAATCTCTTTTCCCTCTCTAAGCAATAGCAGATATCCTGGAAGGTTGTGGACTATGTTTAGGCACTTCTGCAATGCCTGAACTGGTGATGTTTGGAGGGTCTAAGAAGAACTGTGCTGTGAATGATATTCTGTGGATGAGCTTTTTTTCCTATAGCCTTATTTTTTTTTTTTTTCCTGGATGAGATCTTAGAGTATTATTTTTGTAT
This sequence comes from Urocolius indicus, assembly GCA_013401255.1. Taxonomy (NCBI): domain Eukaryota; kingdom Metazoa; phylum Chordata; class Aves; order Coliiformes; family Coliidae; genus Urocolius; species Urocolius indicus. The sequence goes on along the minus strand of WBNH01006337.1, from coordinate 206,353 downwards.
GATGTCCTGTCCTGTGTTACTGCAGCAATAAATGGATATAAAAGATAAGTGTGTGTTATTTTTCTATGTCTCACATATGCTGTATTAGGCCACCATTGTCCTATTTGCTTCTTGAAAAGTGTTGAAGATGTGGCAAAGGTGGAAGCTGTTGCCATCAAATGTAATATAGTACAGTGATGTGAAATCTTTGTCATTTTAATTTCCTGTGTTCTTTGCTAGTAAAGAGATACTGAAAATATTTTCTTTGCTCTTGAGATGTTAATGTTTGTAGGTTATTACTTTATATTGTACATGTAGCCAAGAAGCTAGTGTTGCTTGCTTTGTTGTTAGCCACTAAAGACAGGATTCAAAGGATTAATGGAAGCCTTTTGTACTCCTGACTTTGAAGGGTACAACCTGTGCATATAACAAAATAACCATACTTTTCATTGATTCTCATTCTTCACTCTAAATCCACTCCTGCCCTGTACAGTTTGTAGTCAGCATAATAAATTACTTTTTTTTTGCATGGAAAAAAAATTGACTTTATTGTTCGTACATATTGGATTTAGCATGGTATGCTATGTACTGATAGTCATAATAAAGTGCAACATCATTCAGAATGTTACTGTAGCTGTTCTACAGTCTTTCTTTGATGGAGATACATTGTTAAGGTTTTGTTAATCATGATTAGTCCTTGAGACTTGAAATATAAAGCAGGAAAACTGAGACACGATGGCAAAGACTGACCATATTGGAATGAATTTGCATTTGTTCATTTTGCACTACTCCTTTTCCAACACTTTATTTTGCTTTCAACAGAACATTTCTCATGTGGTCAGTTTTCCTCAATAATAATTCTATGTTTGGTGTTTAAACAGTATCAAATCCACTTATTTCCTTTGGTTGAGAACTTTGTAATTATGCCCACCTCTTTCTATGAGGATTTCTAACTTTAGCGATTGAAACTGGTATTGAAGCTTTATCACTGCTATTAGGGTTGGTGTGAAACTGGGAGATAATAGGTTACTTGCAGGTGTTAATCCCAGGCCTGGGATTTCAAAACATTCTTTGAAACTTGTCCTCACTGTTAATTCAATATTTGCTGCATTCTTCTTAGGCATGGGCAGATGTATCTTTTTCCCCTGTATGCACACAGAAATTAGTTGTTCCCTCCTTACAGTCTGCATATCAAATTTGCAAGATCAGAGAGTAATCTGGGCACTGGGACTCAATCTTACCTAGTTACCTTGGTGCCTTATCAGTAAAGAAAGGTGATGTCCCTGTGCCACAGGGATGTAGGACAGAAACAGACTTATCATTTTAGAAGTTTTGTTTCCCAACAGAGTGTGCTCTGATGGAGCTGGGGCCTCACTTATGTAAATGTTTAAACAGAATTATCACTTCATAGGTATTTCTGGAATATTAAACAGTTGTACTGTGAAAGCCTTGTCTGTGTAAAAGAACAGTTTCCTGAAATTGCTCAATAGTTCTTCATATTATTCTGGTATTGATCAATTAGTCAACATCAGAAGCTGACCAACTCAGGACACTAACCCTCAAAGCTCAATATCTGGAAAACAAAATGTCTATATGTACAGATCAAAATAAATTAACTCCTTATTTCAGATTATTTGATTAGTTTACTTGCGAGAATTTGGTGACTTTGTTACCAAGATCAGTTTGAAATCAGAGGTCGCCTATTTTCAACTGGAGAAGCTATGCAGGGAAGCTATCTTGCTAGATCACTTACATGGTGATTTGGATGCAGTGATGAAGTACACAGGAGGCAAGGAATATAGTCAACTATAGAAAATACTCAGAAAGAGTGGTGTGGTGAGTTGACCCCAGCCAGCAGCAAAACACCCAACCTACCTCTCTCTCATTACCCTCTCAAATCTGTATGTTTTGTGGGAAGATAAATTCTATAACAAATGTCCCTGTGCCTTGCCCATTTCCTGGAACTTTTGCTGCTTTGCACAGCAGGTATGGTATGGTATGGTATGGTATGGTATGGTATGGTATGGTATGGTATGGTATGGTATGGTACATCCCTTTGGTCAGCTGATGTCAGTCGTCCCAGCTGTATCCCCTCCCAGCCTCTTGCCCACCCACAGCCTAATGGCCTCTGTGTGTATTTGTGAGGTTGGAGAGAGAGCCTTGGTGCTGCGTAAGCACTGTTCACTAATAGCCAAATTATTAATGTACTGCCACCAATGCTGCTTCAGGCACAAATGCAAAGCACAGCACTATACGTGCAGCAGTGAAGAAAGTGAAGCCTGTTGCAGGCAGAGTTGCTGAAAACAAACAGATTTTAAGAAACATTTAAAAAAATAATTTCATGTATCTGTGTTTGCATTTTAAAAGTATAAAAGATAATCATCAGACATTAAGTGAAAAAGAAGAAACCTACTAGGTCATGTCCAAATTCCATGCTGACTTAATTAGTATTCTGCTATCCATAAATTAATTAAATGATATGTTAATGACTGAAATGTTTCCTAGAATGCATAGACTTGTGCATGATGGAAAGTGTTTGAACTTTAATTACAAGATTAAAAAATAAGTTAATAGGTTTCTCAGGACAATATGTGCCTTGAGCTATTAATTTCTAATTATTACTGACTGTAGCTCAGACGAAAATATTACCAAAAGTACAGCAGGATACCATCTGGGATCTCAATTCCGTACAAGGACCACTGAAGCTTCTCGCTCAATAGTATGAAAATGTATTATGTGGTAAAGAAAAAGTAGAAGAAAGGTCTTAGATCCAAAAATCTATTAATAACTCTGAGAAAGCTTTTAATTTCTGTTTCAGGAGCAACTGATTCTGATTTGATACTGTTGTAGGGTAAAACACAGATGAAGGGTAGTTTATTTAGTCATATGTTTACTCTTTTGGTGTGTTGTGGCTTGTCACAGTTATACACACTACTTGTATATTTTGCCAGAGCTCCAGTGCTGACTTTCCATGTCTCTTGGAGAAGCAGAGGAAGGTGGAAAGTCAAGTGATTCATTGTGTTCTCTATATTTTTGTCTGTTTGTGGATATCTGTTGCTAAAACCATAAAGCTTTGCTCAGAGATTGTGAGTGTTAGCTCCTTATTCAACACATGGGGGAGGAGCTTGTCAGTTTGCACTTGCTGAAATAAGTCCTACCTGACAGACCATAGCACACTCTGAAAAGTGATCCTTTGCAGAACTGGTCTTAGTATGTATCAGAAGCTGCACAGGAACACATCTCAGAAGTGGTATGCCATAGCCATTCCTGGAATACCATCTTCCTTTATCCTGATGTTTTGCACTTCCTAAAATAATCCACAGCTGTTGGTTTCCTTTGAATCCACATTGGAATGTGAGCACACCCTTTAATGTCATGCCTTCATTGTGTCACTCTGAAGTTTGATTTTTTAGACATTTGTAAACAGCTACAAATAAAGCAAATGATGCCTTCCTATTTGTATTGACTTTGACTAGAATTCTTTATCATGAGTTTGCAGTACCTATGTTCTTGTCATGGTTAGGCTCAGCTAGCACAGAAGCACCATGACAGTCTCTCAGCCCCTCATTCACCCCCACCCTCATTAGGATGGCGGAAGCCCCAGTGAAATGGGAGTAAAAAGATAAGCAAGGTTGTTATGGATGGAGACAAGGGCAGGGAGAGCTCACTGCCAATTGCGGTTCCAGGCAAAACAGACTCTAGTACTCGACTTAGGTAAGTAGGAAAATTTATTCTACTACCTACAAGAAACAGAATGGAATAAAAGCAAAAAGAGAGTAGGATGATGAGAACATTACAACCAGGACTTTAAGATCTCCTTCCCCTATCCCTCCTTTCTTCCCAGGCTCAGCTCACTGCTCCCAATATCTCTACCTCCTCCTCACTCCATGGCTCAAGAGAGTAGGGAATGGGATGTGGTCAATCTCTCACAGATAGGCTCTGCCGACGACTCCTGGCATTCTTCCCCTGCTCCGATATGGGGTCTCTCTCCTGGGACACAGTCCTTAACAAACTTCTCTGGTGTGGGTTCTTCCCAAGGTTGCAGTTTCTGTGGATACAGGGACCCTCTCTCAGGACACAGCCACTTCTGGGCATAAGTTTAATGAGCTGCTTTGTTGTGGGTTCCTCCCCACAGCTGCAGCTTCTGTGAATATTGGGTCCCGCCCACAGGACATGGTCTCCTCTGGCCATAGTCACTGCCCCTGGTATGGGACCTTTACGAAGTGAGTCACTGCCCCTGATACAAGGTCATTATCAAAATGAATCTCTGCTGCTGATGTGGGCTCTTTAAAAAAATGCAAACAAATCACAGCTTCACCAGTCCTCTCCGTAGAATGCAGGGGAGTCTCTGCTCTGGTACACCTCCTCCTCTCTTCCCTCACTGACCTTGGAGTCTGCGTGGTTGTTTCTCTCACGGTTCCTACTCCTTGCACCACCACCAGCCAGAAAAGAAGTAGGGACAGAAGAAAAGAAACAGGAAGAAAATTCCTCTTCTGGCTTCTTAAAAAGTGATTGCGGAGGCATCTAATTGGCTCAGCCCCAGAAGTGGGTCTGGCTCAGAGCTGGGGAGAGGTGCAAACAACTTCTTACAGGATTCATCTTTACAACCCCTTTCCCCTTACCAGAAATGGCTGCCATGTCAAACTATGACGGTTCTTTATGAAGTGGTTTCCCCTGAGCTCTGAATGCTTCTGCTATAGACCTCTGCTTATGTCTCTTCTTGTTGTTAGAACTTTTCTACAAGTGGAAATGCTCTACTTACACCTTTGTACCACAGTGGAGATTTCTCATTCTGAAGTGATGTCCAATTACCTAAAGGGCACAGGAATGATGTAAATATTTCTGTATGTTTGGGAAATTAAGGCTGTTTCTCTTTTGTTTCTGGTTAGTGGCTGATAAGTGACTTTTCTCCAGTGTGGCTGTTGAAGCAGAGGCTGCTAGTACGTTCATGTGAATATCAGACCAATTATTTATATGTACATTTTGATAAGATTTTGATGTGTTTTGAATTGTCAGCTCTCTATAGCCTGGAGACACTTAATGCAGTATTAATGAAGATAGTGCAATTACTAATAAGCCACTTTGCTTGAAAACATCCTCTCTGTTTATGTGTCAATGAATGTCAATGAAGGGAGAAGTGACAGAGAGGTGAAGTGCTTGAATGGATTTTGGCTCAGTCATCTCTGCATGAAGGCCAGCCTAGCTCTTTTTAGGCTCTGGAGTTTCACGAATATGGCTTAATAAATGCAAAGGAGCAATAAGAGCACTTCTGTATATAAGTAGGTTGTGCTTTGAGCTGACTTTTTTGTTTGCTGCATACATATGTTTTTTGTATATACACACATGCATTGTGTCTGTATATGATCTCTGTATTTGTGGAGGTGCTAAATAATAGCTCCTTTAAATTCAAGTAGCATACTGGGTACTTGAAGCGTCCAAAGATTTATTTTTGGTTTTCTAGACAGGAAACTAAAATAGATATTGCATGTTTAATTTTGATGCAGTAGTGCAGGATCTACTAACTGGAAACTGGGAAACTAATGTAAGGACCCCTATGTCAATGCTTTGGGTAGAAGTTCAGGATTTTGTATGAAGCTATATGACTTGGCAAAAAGCAATGTCAGTGCTACTCACATCTTGATATTTGCATCACATCTTGCGAATTCTATTAATTAATGCATTATTTTAGAAAGAAAATCTGGCAGTGGCCTTCAAGTACATTTGCACTCCACAGGCATAATGTATAGGTAAAGGGGCTAATGGATTGATCAATATTACTGTAATTGTTTTGTGTCTTTATTTTTTAAAAATTTGTTATGATTACTATCATACTGTCAGCAGACATAGAATCATAGAATGGTAGGGTTGGAACGGACCTTTAGAGATCATCTAGTCCAACCGCCCTGCAGAAGCAGGTTCACCTAGATCAGGTTGCATCGGAACAAGTCCAGGCAGGTCTTGAAGACTTCCAAGGAAGGAGACTCCACACCCTCCCTGAGCAGCCTGTGCCAGTGCTCTGTCACCTTCACAGTAAAATAGTTTTTTCTTATATTTAAGTGGAACTTTTTGTGTTCCAGCCTCTTTCCATTACCCCTTGTCCTGTTGCTAGATGCCATAGAAAAAAGGGATGCCCCAAACTCCTGACACCCCTCCTTTAGATATTTGTAAATATTAATAAGATCTCCCCTCAATCTCCTCTTTTCTAGACTAAACAGACTCAGTTCTTGCAGCCTTTCTTCGTATGAAAGATGTTCCAGTCCTCTGATCATCTTGGTGGTGCTGCACTGGACTCTCTCCAGAAGTTCTCTGTCACTCTTGAGCTGAGGAGCCCAGAAATGGACACAGGACTCCAGCTATGATCAACTCATTGTAGATGACTGTCAAATACATGACCTGGCATGATTCCTCTTGGACTTCTTATTGTCTTTAAAAGAGTTTCTCTGGCTATGTATGTATTTCTGCCTTTCATATGGGGAAATCTGATATTTGACAAGGAATAAACAATATGCCATTCAAGTGCTGAAAATGCAGATGGAGACAACAATGCCTTGCAGTCTTTTTCTGTGCCAGAAATAGCAGAAGGCATTCAGTTTTCCCTCAACTGGCTTTTTCTTGGCAGAGAAATAGATGGCACTAGAAGCACAGAGAGATGCAGCTTGGCATTCCTGAGGCCAGCTGTAGCTCAGCTTCGTGGCCCAGCTGTGCCTGGATGGATCATCAGAGGCAAAGCCAGAATGTTTCTTTGTAGCCCTTGATAAATGCTGAGCTGGTGTGCAGTAGGTTATGGATCAAAATGTCCAGGATCGCAAATGGGTTGCCTGAAATGCTGTGAAGAACACAAGATGAAATGTGATGATAGCTAACTGATTTTTTTCACAGGTCCTAACTCCCTTTAGTGAAGGCCATCCTCGAAAATAGATACCAGTGTCTAGTGCTTATAAATAAAAGTTGGGCAAAGCTAATCCTCTGCTCTCTGAGAGGGTGTTCTTAGTCGTGTGTACTGTTGGATGTTTGTTTGCGTGCAGAGGTCTTGAGTAAGGCTTGAATTGTACAAAATAGCCCATTTATACTGAACCTCAGAAAAGGGATGTAGTCCACATTGACACTGAGGGGAAAAAAAATAAACCAAACATTTAAATATTAAGTTTTATTGTGGAACGATATTCTGTTGAATATTGTGATGTTCTGTAAAAATCTTTGGAAGAAAACAATTACTTACTGTACTTACTGCATGTAATTTTCCAAAAGCTGTAACCACTGCAGATTTTCAAGTGTTGGACAGACTGGCAATACTCCATGTTCTGAACACTTTCATAAGTTTAAATTTGGTTTTGTTCCACAATAGAGTTAGAAAGAGCTTTTAGAAGTTGAGAAAATTGTGTTGGAAAGTTAGTTTTTAATGTGATTTTCTCACATGAGTGCAGAGCCAGTGCACAGTGATTCTCTTCCCATAAACTTGACTGGAATCATGAAAACAGTCCCAGCTCTAATAAGGTTGCATTTCCTAGCACAAACAACGGACTTCATCAGAACAGTGGTACTCTTTCATCGTTCCTAACAAACCAACTTGTGTTCAATGACAATGAAGTGAAATTTGAATCTTATGGCCTTGTCAAAGCTGACACTGAATGCTGTGCAAACTTTTATCCTCTCAGTTAACACAATAGAATCAGGAGTGAAAGTGGACTGTCCTCTTTGGCCTGACAAAATGTGAAGGAAAATATGACTTAACCAACTCGATTAACCTCTGCTTTCTTTTTTTCCAGACACTGTTGATGGTACTACATTGAAAATCAAGTTGAGACTGTGCCAACAACTGTGCCATTTTTCGACAGCATCCATATCGTAATCCTGCCTAGCACTGGCAGTGTGTAGGTTTTTGGTCTGTCTCTGGATGCTGAGGAGATCAGGCTGGTTTTCATACATTTCCCCTCTTTCATGTCTGACCAAAACATTCAAAGCTCAATGATCGTAGAAGACTCCCTTTGTTTTGCTAGCCCTAATCTCCCTCCATGCTCAAAAGAGGGCAGTGTTTATAATGACAAATGGTTCAATGAGGTGGTGCACAAGAGTAAGAGCTCAACCACAACCTGCTTGTAATCCTTCTTGTATCACAGAGGCAAAATGTGTGTCATGTAACTCTATTTCTTAAAATTAATCTGAATTTATTTTTTCATTTATGAAGCTGAATAGGAGGGATGTGTAAAGATGCCTTTTAAGAACCATACTATGTCTGATTTAATAACACTGCATTTTAAGTAAAACTTTGTTATTTTTAGTTAAATCACTTAGTGGAAAAACCACAATGAAATAGCAGCCCAGATTGTTGCAAGACCTATATTTTCAGCTGAGTTTCTTTAACTGTAAAGAACGTTGCTATATAATTCTCCCCTTGGCAAGGTCTATGCAACACCATGATACATCTATAAACAGAATGTGAAGTGACTGTGCTTATTTAGATGAAGCCAGTAATTCACTAGGTACTGAGACCTGCACTAAAGTCTTCGGGATGCAGACTGGTGCTCTTCAGGTCAGGGGAAGCAAAGTGCATTTAGTAACCCAACGAATGTGTGTTTCTATGCAGACCAGAATCCTGAAAAACAAAAAATCTAGCAGTAATGCATGCTAATTTGCATGAAGTGGACATGACTTCTCTCTGCACTCTGGTGTATTTTCAGCATGCTTGTAAACTGCTCAGCAGATGCTCTCATCTCCTGAAAAGTATAAACAAATTGCTGTAGTTAATGATTATAGCTGTTAACTGTTTCTGATAATTTCTGCAGTATGTTAGGCACTTGCAAAATATATATACACTTTTAATTTGTCAAGACCTTAGGTCTAACTTTGCTTCAGGCTGGATGTGGCTAATAAAACATTGGCAGGCAGGTGTCTGCATAGTCAGTTTCTATTTAGGTAATTTTCCCAACCTTAGGCACCTTGGAAAAATGATATTCTGATGATTTCAGCCAGGAGAGATCTTTTTAGGTAACATCTGTGAATGAAGTGAGTGTAAATAGCCACACAACGTTCTCTCTACTCTTGTAAATGTAAAATCTTGTTTAACACATAGGAAAAGTATACACTAATATTTGTAGAATGGGGCCTAATTAAAGCTTTATGTTTTGTCATAGAGAGATTCTTCCAACTTTAAAATGAGAATATTGTAGTACTGAGATTAATTTAAAAACTCTGTGCTAGTTAAATCATTATTTTGGAAACTACAGAAAGCTTTTTGGCACAGTTAGCACACATCCTAATTATTTTATTTCCATGCTGGAAATACAGTAATTACAATACTACTGTCACACTTTTTCAGAAGAAGGATCCCTCTGTCCTTCTTTTGGCAGGACTGATTCAGTTGGGTGGAAAGTTCAACAAGGACAAGTGCAGAGTCCTGCAACTGGGGAGGAACAACCCCTTGCACCAGTACAGGCTGGGGATTGACCTGCTGGAGAGCAGCTCTGCAGAGAGAGAGCTGGGAGTCCTAATTGATAATAAACTAACCATGAGCCAGCAATGTGCTCTCGTGACTAAGAAGGCCAACGGCATTCTGAGCTGCATCAGGAAGAGTGACTACTCTGCCCTGCTGAGGCCTCAGCTGGAGTCCAGTTCTGGGCTCCTCAGCTCAAGAGGGACAGAGGACTTCTGGAGAGAGTCCAGCACAGGGCCACTAAGATGATCAAGGGACTGGAGCATCTTCCTTATGAGGAAAGGCTGCAGGAACTGGGGCTGTTTAGTCTAGAGAAGAGGAGACGGAGAGGAGGTCTTATTAATATTTACATATGTCTTAATGGTGGGTGTTAGAAGGTTAGGGCACCTTTTTTTCTGTTGTTTCTAGTGATGGGACAAGGGGTAATGGATGTAAACTGGAACGCAAAAAGCTCCACTTAAATGTAGAGGAAAAAACTGTCACAGGCTGCCCAGGGAGGTTGTGGAGTCTCTTTCTCTGGAGGTTTTCAAAACCTACCTGGATGTGTTCCTGTAGGACGTAATATTGGTGGACCTGCTTTATCAGGGGGGTTGGACTAGATGATCTCTAAAGGTCCCTTCCCCACCATTCTGTGGTTCTTTCAGGAAGAGTCTGAAATAATGACATAGTTTAAAACATTGTGATTTTTCTCTTAGTTTTCTCCTTTATTCACTATGAAAAAGTAATTTGTGCTCTACTTATTGTCTAATTTCTCATACCCTTTCATAATCCAAAACTTCATCTCATTGCAAAAGAAATAGTGTGCAACACACTATGCATTTTTAATTTTAATCCTATGCACTGGTCTTCAGTTAACTGAGCTCCTAGGTTGAGCTTACATACCTGATAATGTCACATGATATGTATTTTAGGGCAGGAGAGCTAAACCAAATGTCTGTAATCCATTTCTTTATTTGTGTTATATGGCATTTCTGATTTTGTATGGAAAAAATAGTTCAGTTTATGAACATTTTAGTTGCATCAGTGTGAAACTTGAAGGTGACTCAACTGGAGAGAGAGGTTGCCATCTTGCCTAGTGCATATCTTGTTACTAACCTGTCCTTTATTTAACAAATATCAGTAGTGATTTTTTGGTGAGACTGCATGCAAAGTTCACTGTGTAAGTCACTAGTCATCATTCCGTTCTGTCACACTCTCTTCTGTTACACTGTGTTTCACTGAATGAGGTCTTTTGTTTCAATGTGAATTAATATTTAAAAAAAAAAAAGTTTAAATTTGCACGCAACTTTGTTTACCTTCTGTAAATTGTCAACTCTAGATTAAATTTACACCTGTGGAGGATCATTTTTCTGTCAGATTTAGAGGATTAATTATTGCTATTTAAAAATTTTATCGATCAGAAACTGGCTGTTTTGCATGAGAACATATGAGTACCTTTTGTCTCCAAATTTAAAGAAACTGCTGGCTTTGTTTAAATACCATGCATCATTATAGTGTACGGGCTTTTATCCTACACATGATGAAAAGACTTTTCTCTTGAAGAGTCTCTGGAGCGTGTTCTGAACAGTACACAAATGTGATTAGACTTCCTTGAACTCAAAAGCGATATTTTAATTGACATAAATGGTGCTAGATTGACAAATGTATGTACAAGGATTGTTCCTCCCACTACTGAACTGAAGCCCCTTCAGGGAGCAACAGCCAGTCTCTATTTCACCAATTTTCTGGCTGTGTAACTTCATTGATTTCCATTGCACAACCATGACATGTGAAATGGAGTGGAGAATCAGGCCCTAGGTATAGTGACTGCACAGTCAGCTCTGTGTCTGGCTTTAGGACAGAAAGTGTAAAGGGAACTATGTGATTTCCTCACTAACACTTCTGCAAGCTGAATAGTGTCACAACTGAGTCGATTATCTTCTCTCCTCCTGTATGCCACATACAGGGAACATGTGATTATTCACTTTACAAACAGTATAGCAGTGCAGAGAATTGAGTGCTTGGTATGGAAATGCAACAAAAGACAGGCCGGGGCATGGATCTAGACAGTAGTATGTATCTTTCCCATGCTTAGGAAAGCCAGATTAGCCAGAAAATATCCCAATGTTCTTTAGTAATTCACTCAGTTATGAAGATGTCATCTCACAGAGGGTGTTTTATGCATCAGACCTCATATCTGTAGTCACATCTTTGAAGAAATGAAGAAAAAATGTCTTCATTAGCACATCACAGGATATACCAATCAAGTAAAACCGTAATTTTTTGTTGTGAAGACTTGTAACTAATTTAAATCAAGATAATCTTGCCTATTGAAAATATCTCATACTAGAAAAGAGCTATTTATTGTTTGGTTGTCCATTTAATTTTCTAAATCATATATTTAATCAATATGTACTGTAATGTTGTCAGCAATTGTTTACATAGAAAAATTTGGCTTTACTGATGATATTATACAATGAATGAGAACATTCTCCATATAAACTGATGCACATGGTATCATGTAGCAGGTAATCCTGCTTGAAAATTTCAAGTTGGTTTCAATAGGAGAGTCGCATCATGTTGGATGAAGACTTCTTTAATGTCTTCTTTAAAAAGATCCTGTAATGCAGACAAGGTTGCTAAGTTGAAAAATCTCTTCTGCAGATGTGTATCAGAATTAAAGTTAATTTCAGTCTTCCTGGTTATTTTGTTTGGTAAGAGTTGAAAATGAGCTTATTATTTCTGGAGTGAGAGAACACTTATAGGCCTAATCCAGACATAATTTGCCCAGGGCTGACAAGTAAACAACAGATCTATACCATACTAGCCCATGGTTGGCTGCATCTGTGGTATGCTACCTCTATAAATAGTTTTGTATCATGTGCTGGAGTGCCTTTCTCTCAGGTAGTATAACCTCCACAGAGCTGGTAGAGCAAAGAGAAATCAGCTGAAATGCAGAAATGTGCTCGTCCTCCTTGCCCTAGGGAGGACAGATGTCCCTTTTCAAGTTGGGTTTGTCCCACTCAAGGCTTCGTTTTATACCACGAAGCACCAACCAGACCAGATGTCACCCTGTCTGCAATGCCAAAAGTGAGCATTTGGTCTGCAGCCTGTGCTGAAGGCTTTGTATCACAGTTTTTAAGTTGCAATTGTTGTTGATCATTTTGTGATCATATAATGTTTTTCAGCTGTAGAACTCCAGTTAGCAAGATCTTAGTGCACATTACAAACAAATCAGATGTTGGAAGGTGTAGTATTTGCCCCCAACTGTAAATTCTCTCAAAGTTTGGAGATTAGGAGTGATTTTTGGTGTGATACCAGAGTCTGGTAACATAGGTATTGATTTGGTTCAGAATGAGATCTTTCCTTGTTGTTCTTACTGTAATGTGTAGTCTCCCTATAACATATTCATCTACTATTTAGATATAGAATATCTTTATAAAAATGAACTATTTATAGGCATACAGGAAGTGAAGAATTGTGTTGGCATATCTATCAGTCCTCTGTTTCAGAGTCAATTAAGGCTTTTACTGTTAACGAGGACCAGTTTTTCAAAAACATTTGAAACTTTACATGGGGTTTTTGGTCCTTTGTGCCTGGTGCACAGGAACTTGGCTGTTATCTCATTCTTTCTATTATGCCAAATTATTTCCCTAGTCTCTTTCCAGGGATGCAGGTCAGAATACAGTTCCCAGTCCTCCTTTTCCACTTGAACAACTGACCCACTCACAGGAGACCCTCAGCAAGCAGATGGAGAGTCCTGTTGAAGCTCCAGAGGAGGTGCCATGAGCTGAGTTGTTCCTGAGTCTTTTGCTTTAGAATTATGCACCTTTTTGATAGGTTTTTTTCAACTATCTCTTTGCAAAATTCTCCATAATTCATGGGCTGAAACACCATCAATCTTATCACGAGACATACTGTCTCTTAGCAAAGCCATAAACATGTCCTTTCAGAAAATCCCATTCTTACTCCCTTTTAAATTATCTCAAGTATCCTAGTTTTCTGCACTCCCTATTACCACTTTCTGCATTCCAACAGCAACATACACATTCTGTTTTTCTACAAAACGGTTTCTACTAGCCTCCTCGTCTGGATCTAAGTTAGCTAAACCCGAGGAGGAGATTTATGGTGACTTTTAAACAAATTATTTACATGTTGTAAAGGTACAGTATCAGTTCTTAGGTGAATTCACTTGATGTCAGCAACTGGGTGTTTGGAGACAACAGAGTCTGATATCCACACATACACTTGCTGCCAATTCATTATTAAAATTCTGGAGACTTTAGTCTGGAGTCTTAACAAAGACTGTTGCAAGGTTTCCCCATAGCTGCTGCAGTGTCCCTTTCACATCTCTTTAGTGTTGTACTTTAATTTACTTTGGTTTCTGTTAAAATTCTAATAATCCAATATGTGTTATCTGATTTTTAACCACTGTTTGACAAATTATGTTTACCTGCTTGATTTTTATAATCCAAATCAAAGTCATTTTGAGGCTAGATTGATTTTTTTTTCCTTATAGAGTTAATCTCACATTCCTGTCAATTATCTTATCTTTCTCTCCAAACAGAACAACTTTCAATGGCATATTAACATCAACTTTAGATTATATCCTGAACAATATTAAAAAAAAATGGCAGACATTGATTTCCTCGCACATACGACACCAGAAAGGGGTGAAAAACTTTCATACACACTCACATACTGGCCACAAAACATTTCACACAGACACACTGGCCGTAAAAAGTGAACACAGAGGGGAGGGTGATGCAGAGACAGTGTCTGCAGGTGCCTTCAGTTAAACTACTCGCAATTGCAGAAGCTGAAATTCCTCCTTCTCACTTTATACTGTGCAACTCAAACTACAGCCTTTTCGGCTGCAGTCTGATAAGTGTATGACTTATCAGCAATCAATTTATTCTGGCATTGTAACATGATCTGATTTTGCAAAGCACACACCTGTTGCTCCATGAAGGACTCTAACCACAACTGCTCTTTCTGTTGTTTCTGCTTCCACAATATGCAGTTATCAGAATCCATCCCCTGCTTCCTGCATTTGCAATCTCTTTTCCTTTTTCAAGAGGCAGTTTTTGTATGTATTTTAACATATCTAGTGGTTCAACTTCTTTTATTTGTCCCTCCCACAGTTCACACAGTCCTCTGACCTTGGCCCACTCAAGAGCCAGCAAACTGTAAGAGGGGTCTTACCATCCAGATATCTCAAACAAAATCACTTTTTTTTTGGCTTCAATTTAAAAAGTGACATTTTGGATGTTGTTTTATGTCAACAAGTTAAACCCCCTTGCTTTCCAACTGACCTCTGATAATTCTGGGTGGCTGGGGGAAGCTTAACTCCTGAGCGATATTCAATTAGAATTCTGTCCATGATGCCAATTCTGTTGCCCAATGTTTTGCTAAATGACAGAGGGTGATGGAAAGGGCACAGACACCAATGAAAAGATTAATTTCACTTTACTATCTGCTTCTAAATGTTACACGAAAAATAGAATAAGGAAAAAAAAGTATAAAATAAGATAAAACATTCAATTACAACAATAAACTTTTGACACTCTTAAGCAGCAAAAGCATAAGCAAGGTAAGGCACCTTATCATTACTACAGGGGAATAGCCATAGTGATTAAGAAAAGTACATCACCAATTGCCCTATTGATACTTTGGCAGTATACAGATCTGCAGTTGCTGGGGTCCTCCAGGTTCAGTGAAGGTTTAGAGAGCCTGTCCTTGCAATTGGGAGCTGCTACTCAGTGTGCTCTCTTGTGAGGTCTCAAAAGTGGTTGCAAATGAGTCCAGCTTTTTATATTCCTGAATAAACAATACATAACTTCATAATTCCTGAATAAACAGCACGTAACTTCATTGGCAAAAAATATGGCATTATCCTCTATTGAAACACCACCTGAAACTTGTCCAAGGCTTCAGGAGGAACCAAGGGACTTTCCTATCGTCTGGGTTTTTCACTCCACGTAACTTTCAGTTGAGGCTGACCATCTGATTTCCCAGCCTTGAACATCAGCCTCTGCACACACAGGAACAGATACATTAAAAAGCATGCATACATTCTCTTAGACAGTTTAGCTACATCCTTCACTAATACTTAGGGGCTTTATTCTCATCAACAATTATATTTTGTCTAAGCTACCTCTTTTGCTAATACTCATGCATATTTCATTAATGCAACTATTTTCAGTAAAGAAACTATTGTCTGTAACGATGTAGCAAGTGTAATTATGCAGGGTCCATATGGAGGCCAATTATTACCAAAAGCCTGTTTCCCAGGCCTTGACATATCAAGAATTGAGTTCCTTTGTCCTCTGTGGGCTGCAGTGGTAGCAGCAGATGTGATAATATACCCTCAACCATTCCACATGTTAGTATGTCTCATCTCGTAGTATCCCTGTTCTCACATGGGTACTGGCTGAATGACGATGGCCTTTACTAAAAGGAAATCCTGATTTATAGTAGCTGGATGCAGTATTCAAGTCTGAACATCCAAGTCTTCACAAGGGAGAGAGAAAAGTCACCTTTTTGAGTTGAAGGCCCTAATATAGTTCTGCTTGTTTATACATTTAGTTCTATGAAAGAATACAAATGCAGGGGCATGGAAATATAAAAAAGTGTGAAAGTGGTCTGAGGTGATTCATCATGGCCTGGGTTTGGCTTGGGGTAGAAAATTTGTAGCAGCCCATAGAGTGCTGTATTTTGGACCAGTGACCAAGAATGTTGGTAACACACTGGTGTTCTAACTACTGCTGGATAGTCCTTGCCTAACATTGAGGCTTTCTCTGCTTCTCTTTTTGCCACTTTAGCAAGTAGGTCAGGGGTAGGCAAGAGGCTTGGAGCAGAGCGCAGTCAGGACAGCTAACCAAAACTGACCAAAGGGACATTTCATATCATGTAATGTCATGCTCAGCAATAAAAATGGGAGAATTTTTTCCAAGGTAGCTGTTGCTTGAGGATTGGCTGGGCATCAGTGCTGGCAGCGGACGATTGCTTCTTTTTCTTTCTTTTTTGTTACTTATTAAACTGTCTTGACCCATGAGTTTACACATGCTTAGCTAGCTCTTAGCCTCATACAAACCTAAGTAAGGTGAAATATTTGTTGACAGCAGACTAGGTGTCCTGGTTTTGGCTGGGATAGAAGTAATTTTCTTCAAAGTAGCTAATATGAGGCTACATTTTGGATTTTTACTGGAAACAGTAATGATAACAGAGAAATGTTTTAGTTACTGCTGAGCCAGGCTTACACGGAGTCGAGGCCTTTTCTACTTCTGACACTTGTCCACCACAGAGTGAGCTGAGGGGGTGGACGAATGTAGAAGAGAGCATGGCCAGGATAGCTGCTCTGAACTAGGTGAAGAGTGTCGTGCCCGGTATATAAACCGAGGGGAGTTGGCAGGGAAGGGTGGATCACTGTTTGAGCATTGCTCAGTGGTTGGTGAGAAATTGCATTGTGTGTCATTTGGTTTTGTGGGCTTTTTTTTTCTTTTTTTTTTTCTTCTTTTTTTTTTTTAAAATTTTGTTTGTTCGATTGTTTTCCTTGGGCTATATTTCTCTGACTGGAGCTAAACCATGACACCATCGTATGTCATTCAGATGAAATGAGATTATGCAGATAGTTGAGGTGAAGTGGTTGAGGTATTCTTCCAACAGAACGTCTTTGTCCTAGGAGGAGAGGGTCATAATTATGCAATGAGTCAGTCCTCTTTTTGGTTCAGTAAATCATGAATCACAGTTTACTAAAGTGGCACAGCTCCAGTGGGAGGTAAATTATCTCAGACCAGACAGCCTGTGTATGCCAAGGATGTTCTTTCATCAGCAAAGTACATAGATTTCAACCTCCTCAGGCTGAAGAGGCTACACTGTATAGCGCTTTCCTTAACAAGTGAAATAGCCACCAAGCTATTGGATAAAACAAGTATTTCAGCCACTGAGAAGTATTTGTGGCTGTAGTGTTTTAAAATGCCTAATTCTAGAAGTGTGTGGGAAGTGTGCACTGTGCACATCTCTCGTTAAATCATTCTAGGGAGCACTGAAGGACATTTAGTTCTGTATGAACACTGGAACTATGTTGCCCCAGACTCTGGGGTCCATGTTTGTGTTTATCAGTGTCAGCTGAGAAGCATTAAATCCAGGATGATATTAATTAATTTACCTGGAATTAGAAGTATTTACTTGTATTTATTTACCTGTATTAGAAAGTTCTTCTAATACATTTCTGTAAGATGTGAGAGTAATGCACCTAATGAGTTACTGCTACTTGATTCTTGCTTCACCTATTGGTTAGGAGGTTTGCGCAGAAGTATAGATCCAGCTCTTTACTTCCAGATAACTGACTTAGGAAACTGGATAGTACTTAACTAGCAATACTAAGAAAACTGGTTTAAATATGGGGGTGAAGAATGAAAGAATATGGTGGGAGACAGAAATATGTGCAGAGTTTGTCTTAAATTGAACTAGAAAATGTGAAACATGTATCAGCCTTTCAAAGATACGTGCTTGTAGTTTGGCTATGATTTTCCAGATGAGGCATGAGACAGATCTTATTATTTTCTTTTGCTTTTGAAAGAGAATTAATGTTTATGTCAGTACATGAAAAAAAAACCACAATTAACATGTCAAATTTAACCTATATGCCTCAAATTTATTATTTTACATTTTCTTTTTTAAAATTATATTTGGCTTGTAACACTTATCTATTTGATCTCAAGATTGTATTCACTAGGAGTGAGTTAGAGGTATTCTATTTTATCTTTCTTTGTTGATGGTGACTAAAAGTGTGAGAGATCCTTCTTCATTAACACCTTTAGGAAAAGCAAAAGGAAATTCAAATATCCATGAAGATTTTCACTTTGTGAGTCTGCTGGAGAATATAAAATACTATTTACCAAACAGACTGTTCATCACAGGTCAACGACTACAAGAGCAGGCTTGCTGTCTTTCAGCAGTGTAGGTAAAAAATATCCTTTTTTTTCACCCTCAAACCTTCCTTTATGGCTTAGCTTTGTGCTTTTGTCTTCTGTTCCTTTGTTCTTTACTCTGTCCCATTGGCCTCTTTCAGCAACTTAAAACAAGTCATGATATTAATTTTCGCCTTGCAAGAATGTTAATAGTTAACACATAATATTCTTAATTAGAAATCTTGTTAGCCTGTTTATATGATATCTGGGACATACTGTTGTATGACAAATATAAAAGTTGTCTTGGATTAGACCCATCCAGGGACAAAAGACCACAATTAGACTCAAGTACCACAGACCTGAGAATTCCTGAAGGGCATGGAAGGCTTAATTGCCATTTATGGTCCTGGACAAAATAGACAAGACTACTCAGCTTGGGGAAGAAACCAGAAATTAATTTGCCACCAACTAAAACATAAGCATAAAAGCCCAAAACATAACAAACAGAAAACAACACAGAGTGGTACAATGATGAAGAGCAACACCAGCCCTTTAAGACCACCTTCTCCCTACCCTTCCCCTCTTCTCAGGCTCAGAGCTCTGATCCCAGTGTCTTTTTCTCCTCCTCCACTGAACTGCTCAGGGGGGCAGGGAATAGGGGTTTCAGTCAGTCTTTTCCTGATAGCTTCTGCTGTTTGTCTCTCCTCAGGGCAGGTGGGCTCCATGCCGATCCTCCCTGCTCCTCCATGG
>WBNH01006337.1:161807-181245 GCA_013401255.1 Urocolius indicus | reverse complement strand
GGGTCCGCATGGTCGTCTTCATCTTGTACCACCCTTACACCTCCTGCCTGGCACCTCAAATTCCTGTCCCTAAATAGTGATCGCAGAGGTGCCAGATTGGCCCAGCCAGGCCGGGGGGTGGATCTGAACCCAGGAGTCGGGGGAGAGTCTAAAAAACTTTTACCGGGTCTTCACTGCAACCCGCTCCCCCTGTTACCAAGCAAAAGCTACTCCTTGCTAAACCATGACAATGGAGAATGTCAGAGGTAGATCGAATAACATCTCGTAGTGAAAATAAGTTTCTCTTCAGTGTACTGAGGCAGTCCCTGTTGTGTACGCCTCTGGGAAGTATGCTATGCCTTTACCTTCTGAGATGTACAGTGGCTAACCACTGGGTAAATGCTTTCAAAATATCTTCAAGTATCTCTTGGTTTGATTGGAACGAGACCTGTATGAGCAGACTGATTTTAGCAGAGATATGAGTATTGCACACTGAGGATGAAAAAAAGAGGTGGCAGTTGGCATATCTAAAATCTTTTGCCTTTCATTGGAGTTAATATTGATAGAATAACAAGGTAGAGCTGGTAGAGGTACAGAGTCAAACAGCAGCATCCATAAGGAGGCTTTTTCAGGTCACAGGTCTTTCTTCATCATCTTGTTATTTTGCATTTTACTGTAAAATACATAAACTGCCTGTTACTTAGATCTGAGAACAAAAATGAGGGGTTTAGGAGTTTACGATTGTTTTTAAAATGAAGATGTCATAATGTCAACTTGTACTATATATTTGTTGGTTTTTTTTTAATGTTGATTGTGTTATGGTGAACTATGTAACTTCATGCAAATATTTAGTTGAAAAAGGATTTTTTTAACAAAAAAATCCAAGTCATTTAAATTATCATTGACTACATAATTTGTTGTCACTTATAGCAAGGGGATGCATCTCTAATATTTTTTTTCCCCATAGGTTTCAATAATCCAGTAACATGTTGGAGAGCCTGGGCCACTACTGCCATTAAACTAACTTAGAACTGACCAAAGAGGCACAATCTTGTTTGTGATCCTTTTAGTTGCACTCTGGGAACACAAACACTTTGACTCTATTCCCAGTGTGACTGTTGTGCAACTGTTGAATAACATCTAAAAATATTAGACCTGAGGTGTTCTTACTGCTCTCCTTTGTCTTTTCAGTGTCATAATTTCAACTTATCCTCATTATTTTCCTACATTTTTTTCAAATAGTTTCAAAAATAGCCTTGAACTGCTCTAAATACTAACAAAGTTTTGGTAAGTAATTTGTTATTTCTTCAGGTGACCTTGCCACATTTCCTTTCATCATTCTTCTCCCCTTCAGTGCCAGTTGTAGACCTCTATTTTGACTGAATCTTAGAAATGTGATGTTGAGGATCTGACAACTTTAGGCAAAAGCATCCTGATGATCTCGTGTGGGACAGTAGATTCAGTAACACCTGTTGCATTGTATAAGGCTGGTTTATAATTTACATCAACAAATGAATATCACTCGTAGATTAACTGGCAGCATTTGCCATTCATTACCTAAGTTTTGCATTCATCCAGTGAGGATGTATGGAAGAAGAGGTGATGGATTGGTGCATTACATAGTTGTGAATGCTATTTTTTGCAAATAATACTTAAGAAAAATTTGGGAAGCATTTTCTTAAAATATTTGTCTTTGTAAAGAAATACAGCTTTTATGAACACGCCTATTACCAAACCAAGTGTTATTTTTTGAAATATGAACAAAATATGAAAGTTACAAACAGCATAAATAAAATACATGATGTGTATTTCAGGAAATATTTTTCTTCTCTATGCAGAGTCCTTAATCCAAATACTACTACAGACATGACAGATTGAAGTATACCCCAAAAGCGTTTGGTATGTGATCACATTACAGCTTAAGGAGAAACTTGAAAATTCAATGATGCTTTTGATTTAGCTCAAGGAAGCCACATTTGAAGAGAGGGAGATAGATGGAATATTAAGGAGAAAAACTTCCTGTGGGTACCTGTGCCAACTTCTACCTAGTAAGGTATGTGGGAACATCTACAGCTTCAATGATACTAGAATTTTGCTTTTCCTCTGATTACAACCTGGCATGAGATGCTATACTTTAGACATACAGCAGAATAGTTAAGATGAAGGGACATGTCAATATTTTGAAAGTAAATTGGTCTTTTTAAAATTTGTAATTACCTTAAGGAAGACAATTACAGGTGCAGAAAATATGATATTAAATATAAAAAGGCAAAAGAATTACTGAAGTATTAAAGGTCTGAGTTTTTTTGATAAAGAAAATGTTCACTTGTGCATAGTTTTGTTATATAAGAGTATGATTTCAGTTAAGGCCTTTTGATAAGTAATCTGAGATTAGATTAAGATGTTTTCCAGAATAAATTGGTTTACTATATTTTTTTTTTTTAATGACTATGTGAGCTGGATGGAAAAGTGTCTTCACTGCTTGCTAACTTTGCCTGGCATGTACCATTGTGAGGAAGTGGCTGAAATTGAGAATTTACTTCTTGAAGGATTTTCTTGAAAGACAATCTGGTCCTTATCTGTCTTTCATGCTTTCATTCTTCTAAAAATGTGTTATATTCTTACCAGTGGCTGGATGTGGAATGTGGACTGTCCCTTTGACTGACGCTGATGCATCTTCTCAGTTAGTAATACAGATTCTCATGTGGAACTTTGGAGAGTCCAGCTCTGCATTCTGTGTTACTGCTCATCACTGGTATCTTTGTCATAATGATGCAGTAATTTTTCCCAAGAAAATCACCAAGATTAAGAGTTGGGTTTGTTTTCTTTTGTTTCCTTGAACTCTGTAATATCCTGTTTTACTAGCCATATGCAGTAACTTTTTTTCACTAATGTGATGACTGTATTATTTGTCACCGGTATAATAGAGCTTTACATTTGAAAAATAGCACATCATGGATACGAGGCACGTCAAATTAACAGTACATAACCTGAATATTTTTCCACAATAATTAATCTGGTGGGTTAATCAAGTACCTTATCAAACGATGCTTGTTTTCTAACACAATGAATTCTGGAGATTTCAAGCTTATAATGTGGCATTTGCCTTTTTCCTTTAACCTCAACTTTGTTCTTACTGCAAAGCCATTAAACATGCTTGTTGCAATGCACTGCGAGAGACTGTTTTAACTTCTATCTATATATATGGTTGTAAGGCTCATTTGACACTTTGTTGATTATTAGGTGTGTTGAGATGCTAATAGGTTAAAACACAATTCACTATTGACCTGATTTTATGTTCTGAGGATAAGTGATGCTCGTGGCCCGTATAGAGATTATTTTAGAGACTAGTGCTTGCTTATTTTTTAATCTCTTCTGTACATTGATAGCTGAAATCCAAAAGGTTGAACCAGGTTATGAAGAGATATAACAAAATATGCAATTTACTTTCAGTGAAACTTACAACATAGTGTTGATTAAAAAAAACCCCAAACCTCATAGCATAGAAAGTTCATTATAAGGATTTTGTGGGAGGAGTATGGCAGAGGGCTTAAAACACTGGATTTTTGTCATTATCTCTTCCTTCTTGTAAGCTCTCTAATACTTCCCAATCCCTGCCACTGAGTGACCTTTGCTTAGAAAGTTGAATAGCAGCCCTTAACAGAGCCTTACAGTCAAAACATAGCAATGACAGCTGAAAAATCACCCATATATCAGACAATATAAAAGGGGGAAGATGAGGGAGAAGCAACTGTATGTTTCCTTATTTCTCTTCCTTTTTTTTCTGTTTCCAGGTGACAAGTTGAAAATGAATTTTTAGGTGTGTAAAAACACACAGACAGAAAACATGGAAATAGGTTTTTAAATGACTAAAGATGTTTTTTTAAATCAAATCCAGTCTTGGCATATTTTCAGGTAGACTTTTTCCTCTGTTCTGTAAAGCTGTGCCACAGACATGTGGACAGGATAGAGGTAGTGACACTTGGGCTAGTCTTAAAATTAGAAAGAATTCTGATTTAGTGCTTTACTTTGTCTTTTTTTTTTTTTTTTTTTTTTTACATAAGAACCTCATTTTCAAATGTATGTAGCAGTTATTTTCCCTTCCACAAAGGCTTTTGCTCATTCTTTCTCAAAACTGAGTGCCTGTAGAGGGGACTACACAGTTGTTTTTTTTTCAAAGAGTGGGAAAGAGGTTCTTTGCTTCAGATAATCACAGTGACAAGTTGGCATTTAGTTTACTATTTATTAAGTTCTTCTCTAAGATTTAAACTAAAATTGTTTCAATTTTGTTTGTCTTAACTTTTAAAAGGCTTTAGAAATAATTTTTCACACAATTATGCGGTTGAGTAAAATGTTTCATGATCAATGGAGTGGTCCCAGTGTAGATATCTAATAAGGAGTAGATCTTGCTGTACAGAACCAGAAAAACAAGAGCAATAGTAAGTATGTGTTGATTATTGTTGATGATACATCACACTTTGTATTGAATTAGCTTGTCCTAGTTTTTTGTGAACAAAAAACCAAAAAACAAAGGAAAAATGCATTTGACATTTCTCTTATCAGTGTCAATTTTGTCTACTTTTCAGCATAATATAGTATGTTGTTGTGGATGTAAAGTTCACTAAGAATTAGGTAAGTTTTTAGGACAAAGCTTTTGGATTAAAGAACACATAGTTATCTATTGTATGTAGACACATACCAATGAATACTAAGCAGCTATATATATTTTTTTAACTTGATATACAACTCCTGAATTTAAAAACCTGTCTTAAGTGTGTGGATGTAGATGGACATAGAATTGTATTATAGTTAAGACTTTGATCTGAGTGAAGACACTTTTTCTTAAAATTACTAAATGTTCACATTTTTACACTCATGCTTCTTTTTAATAACTGTGGCTTTAAGGAAGGGTAGTATAAGACTATCATGACTGAAAATTAATATGAAGTAGTCTAGCTCATTATCAGATGTTTGAAGTGAGATTTATCTCCTTAAAACGTATGGGAAAACTAATCTACATCAAAACCCACATAGAATATTCTCAGTACTGGGTTCTGCTGAGGCTATGTTATGGTATAGGAGTGCTCTTTGTTGGTGAGAGAGCTCATCGCATCCAATTCCTACCCTACCACCAATTCAAGGAAGTAGTATCTTGCACGTTCTCAATTCAGAAAGGCCCAGAAAATATATGATCCTTTAAAATTATTTCCCTGAGAGGATCTACTCATCTCATCTTACTCTATAATAATGTCTGACCTTTATGTATAAGAGGATGAATCACCTTCTTGGATGACTACGGTAAAGATGCTAAATGATTGACTGGCTTACACTGATTTGCTTTCTTAAAAACAGGGGAAAACAATTTTACCCTTAGAACTGGTATGAATTGCATACATTAAAATAGTTCCTGAACCTTTTTTGTCTTAAACTGAAGTTCAGGGTATTACAATTCCAAAATAGAAAAGTCAAGATTCATTTTTCTGAATGCCTTGATAAAAACAAAGTTGTTAGCATTTGAAATATATTTTCTGGGTAACTGTTACCCTACTGGAAAAAATGCACTGTTTTAAATTCTTGTAATGAAGACTTTCACCATTTTAGCCAAATAGTCAACTAGTCAGCCTTCACAGAAAATATCAATCTAGGAAGAAGAGAATGTTTAGAAGCCATATTTGAGACTAAAGTCATAGGATAATCATTCTGTAGTTCCTCATCCTATAACCTGTTACGGGTGCATGGGGACACTCATATACATCCCCTGATGTAAAAATGCACTGGATATAGATGAAAACTGTCAACTCTATTTCCCTTGGAAACTCAGTTTATTTTTGAAGTATTCATTAAACAAGATGTTTTTTTCTCTCCACCTTTTCATTAAAAGGAAAGCATCTTGTATGTGTGTAGCAAAAATTAGACAGTAGAAATTGAAGACTTTGGAAAATATCTGGAAAAGTGTTAAATGACTTCAAAAGTAGCATGGCCATGAATCCAGATGTTTGACACAAAGTAGGTGTCATTACTAAATGAGCACTGTTTTTAACCAAAGTTTTTCTGTCCTTATTCCTCTTTCAGATTTTCATTTATATGAAGAAGACTACAGGGAGCAGTTTGATTGAAGAATTTATTTAGCATTCATAAGATAATTTATGTGGGAAAAGACAAGACAGTCAAGTTATATGAAAATGCTTAATGCTCTGTCCAATTGAATGCTGAATGTATCCAATGATGGAAATAACACTGCTGCTCTGAGCTCCTGTTCAGTATTTGAGCACTCTCACAGTTAAAACACTTTTACCTGAAACTTGATTGGATTTTTCCAACATCTCCTCTCATTCTGTCAGTATGTACTTCTCTAAGGAGTCTGTCCCCATCGGTCTTCATCTATACTTTCCACCAGAGTGTCGTTAAAGAGGAAAGTAAGACATCCTCACATCCATAGCAGTCTCTTCAGACTGAATTACTATAACTCTGTCAACCCCTTCTTGTAACCAGTATGTTTCAGCCTCTTAATCATGTCAGCTGTCCTCTGGACAGTCCAGGCAGCTAGACAGACTACAGTATGCCAATGACTTTCTTAAATGGGTAGCCCCAAAGTGGACACAGTGCTCCAGATGCAGTCTCACAGCTGCTGCATTGAGGGGAATTCCCTCGACCTGCTGGCAAAATTATTGGTAAGGCAGTTCAGTACATCGTCATCCCTCTTGGCTGCAAAGCCGTGCTGTAGACCCACGCTCAACCTTTTGTTCCCCAAGACATCTAAGTCCTTTTCTTCAAAGCTCCTCCCCAGCCACATATCCTCAGCCTGTTCTGTTGCTTCCAGATGCAGGATTTTATATTTTACGTTTATATTGTTGAACTTCATGAGGTTTCTGCAATGTCATTTTTTTTCAGCATGTGGGGATATTCAGAGTCTCTGAAAGGCAGCCCTGCCTTACAATATGTTCACTGTGTCCCTTCACTGAGTATCATTCACAAACTTGCTGAGAGATTTTTTCTTTATCTTGAGCAACTTCATTTTTTAAAGAACTACAGTTAGGTTTAAATATCATTTTGAGAAAATGAATTTATCTAAATAGTTGTATTTCTTGAAATTAACATCTCATCCTGTATGGTCTTCCATGGAATGGTGCTATGTTAGTTGAACTTCACACATTTCAATGATATTTACTGTTTACTTTAAGGAAAAGCTGGCAATAGTATCATTTTGAAACCTTTACATGCATTTTTCCTCTTTGAAAGAAGAGAAGGAAGAAAGGTATCCATTGGACAGGCAGTAGTAGTCATCATCTCTACTGGTGCAGTGCCAAAAGAGGCTCAGATATGTAATGTGTAAAAAGAATACAGTACTAACTCTATGTAGGAACATAAGTTTTATTTGTAAGCCTTTTACTTTTAAAACCTTCAACTTTGACATAAGGTCCAGAGGCAATTCTAAAAACATATAAAACCCACCTAATCAATTTCAAGAATTCTGACAAGGTGAAAAATCCACAATATATTGTTACAGCTAAATGAGGGAAAAATACCTACTTACAACTACTTTATTTGGATGCTACTTTTGTTTCTGGTAAAAATTACTTCAAATGTATATGCAATTAAGTCATGATGGCAAGAAAATTAGGTACAATATTTGTTATTTGATGAGGTTTTTTGTGCTTTGAAATAGTCATTAATCCATCTCTTGGGAAAGGAGGAACAGAAGAGTTTTTATGTATTGTAATAGAGACTGTGAAATAACACCCTGGTCACCTTCAGATCCTACACTTAGTACATTATTTGGTTTTTAATAAATAAGTTCACCTTCACGTAGTTCAGTGCTGAGGAGGAAAAGAATAGGTTCACAAAGTTTTTTTTTCCTCTCAGTTTTCGGTTGTTTGCTGGCTGCTGCTCCCTTTACCTTCCTACTGTTCTACTTGGCACTCCATTAATATCCAAGCTGCTCTGCTTATGCCATCCTGAAGACATAAAACAAGGAAAAAAGGAATGGACCGTAGGAACTAACAGAATGAGCTTCCTGGCAATTCAAAGGAACAGAAGGTTGTGACAACTAGAAGCTCCCCTCAGGGGTACAATTAGCAAATCCATGAGACCTGTCTGATCTCTTCAGAAACAGGCAAAATATTCCTGCATTTAAGAGAGTGCTTGTTTATTTTGATCACCTACAAACATATTTTGACACCCTTACCTGTGTTTTGCCTCACTCCATAAGTAACTCAAATAAGGGAAGGGGGTACTTGTTCAGTGAAATAGTGCTGAAGAAAATAAAACAACAAAAAAATTGGAATAGTTGTCATTACTCCTGGTGGTTCCCAAGCTAACCAAAGGCAATTGCTGAGAAACTCATAAGCATTGGGGTTTTTTTTGTTTGTTTGTTTTTCCATGTTGTTTGTAACAAACCTATTTAGAAACTAACAGAACCCAAAGCTTGCACTTAGTCCCACAAGGGCTGCTTGTTCTTGCTTGT
Organism: Urocolius indicus; assembly: GCA_013401255.1. Taxonomy (NCBI): domain Eukaryota; kingdom Metazoa; phylum Chordata; class Aves; order Coliiformes; family Coliidae; genus Urocolius; species Urocolius indicus. The sequence goes on along the minus strand of WBNH01006337.1, from coordinate 172,802 downwards.
TTCAAAGCTCTGTTACTTGTCTGTTTAAAGTAAGCAACATGACAGACCAGTTATCTAAAATCTTTGTTTTGAAAGGCTATCTCCATAAGAAAAACCCTATTGTGATAGCAGGACATCCAGGTGCAATAACTTAAGGAATTTTTTTTGCATCTGGTTAGCTGTCACTGTATTGATAAAAGAATGAGAGGGAAATTTGCTTCTTCACATTTTCTACTATTGCTTATTTTTTTCTGTTCTTACCACATAATGACTACGTGCAAGCAAGTTCTGATAAATATTATTACTTAACAGTATAAATGAACCTTGCTGAAAGTGATTATAGCATTGAGTACATCTGTGGAAAACTAGTCTTATTGAAAAAGAGTATTCTCTTTTTCTAACATGAAATGCTGAGTGCTGCAGTATATTGAGTTGTAATGACCCTTATCTTAAAATGCTTCTGCATTCCTTGATGACTACTTTGAAGATTTATTCAAACATTTGATGAACATTTAATTTCATAACACTTGACTTTTAGGTAGGGGTAAAAAGGACTCTCTTGGAAATAAATTTCAATCAGACCTTTTAATTTGAAAACCCTATTGACCATTTTCCTTCAATCTTTCCAAAAGCATGCTTTTATTGTTGAAAGAATAAATCTGACTGTTTTGAGCAAAGTTGTGAATGTGTTCCAACAACAGCTTCTGTAAAAGTAAGCAGTTGTAAAGCATATCAATGTAGTTGCTTCTATATTGTAAAATTTTAGTGAAACAATAGCGTACTTTTACTTTGCCCTTGCTTCTGGTCAGTTTGGTAAGAGTCATGGTAAAAAGAAGAGTTTTTAGACAGAAACAGGAAGGCTTGAGTTAAATTATGTGTGGACTGATAAATAGCTGATAACAGGTGATAAAAAATTCTGGTACAGCACAATGATAGGAGGAAAATAAGCCTATCCCAAGAATAGGGAAACCTTACCTAAAAACTGTATTTATTGTATTTACAAGAAAACTGACTTAATTCATTAAGTTCTGGGATTAATAATTGCATTATTGTTTAACAGGAATTTTCATTCAGACTCCTTGGTAAAGAAAAACCATTCAACTTTGCACATTTGAATCAAACATCAAGTTAGAGCATCTGAATCTTATGTACATATTGTTTAAATTATGTTTTGTGAGGTTTTTTTCCTGAGAGCCTACACTTGCTCGTTCATCTGAAGTGGGTCTATTTTTCCTTACAATGAGGATCCTCAAAAAAACCTGTCCCCATTCCAACCTGAACTGTATGATTCTAAAAATAACTTTCTGAAAAGTTTTTATTAGGAGGAAAAATGTAATAGTTCACTGTAAAATAAAAAAAAAAAAGTAAGGAAAAGAAAAAGGTTCATAAATAACCTTCCTTATGTCCTGTCTCCTGTGTCAGGACCTGCCTGCAAGGCTTAATAATCTTTCATGTTACAGTAAAATCTGTGTGCTTCTCTGGTGTTTAGTTCACCAGGCTGTGTGTTTCTTTCCTGTTCCTCTCAGAAATGTTTTTTTTCTATGTCTAGTCTCTTTACTATGCCAAGGGCTTTTTCCATTCTCTGTCTCTTTCTGACCCTTCTCATCTCAAACTCTGCATGCCTCATCCTGAACTAAAAAGCTTTTATCCGTCAGAATACTCTCTAGAGCAGAAGCAATCTGCTCCTCCTTCCAGAGGGTTCACTGTGATCCTATCAGTCCCATTTTGAGCGGATATTAGTTTCAAGCTGAGAAACAAACCAGATGCTGTCCACTGTATTGATTCCTCACTGGTGTTTTGGTAGTCTAAAGACAGATGTCTTAATTATGTTTTACACTTTTTCCATATGTAGGAAGCTTTAATTGGCCTTTGTAGCATTTGTTTGAATGCACAAGATGTAGCTCATTATATATCATAAATGTATTAAAAGATCTTCAAATGTCACAGCAGATAGAGAGGGAAGCCTTGATATTAAGTGGAGTTTTGCAATACAGATGGCTCACTCCTAGAAGTATATGATGAATTAGGCTGTTTCATCCTGTCTCTTCTCTTTTACCCTATGTATATCTAAGGTTTCTTTTTCAATGACTTCTCCCTGTCTCAGCTGGTATGTGAACGTGGTTTTGATTGCAAGGGATTGGGGCAGTAGAGAAAGGCATCTATTTGCAAAAGATCCTTTCATTTTAATAAATTGTGGCTGCTTCTGACTGAACAGAGGAATCCAGATGATCCCAGTAGACATTTTTGTACTCTGATCAAATTTCTGCTACTGATATTTGCTATAAAACCACTATTTAGGTTTATGTTTAGATGCCCAAATGAGTGTCTGTAATAGTGATGCATATGTAGTAACAATGAGGTTGTTTGAGATGTAACGCAGTTGAGAGATTTAACCTTGCATTACAGTTTTTAAAGGGTTTAGGGTAATGATGCCTGTAAAAGCTTCTGGACAATAATGGACACACTGGGCAAGAACATAACTAGCTGTAGGAAAGTAATGTAATTCCATCTCCTGCCTAGCTAGTATTTGCTTAAATGAGTAATTTTAGCCAAAGGCTTTACTTTTGGCAACTGAGGTAAAGTAGATTCTGGGGAATCCTGCACCACTTCATAAAATGAGTATTTAAAGTCAGTGAAAAGTGGTCTTGCAAGGTTAAAATAACCAGAGATTGTTGTAAAATCAGTCTCAGATTAAATATGATTTGCTAGATTTAATATTTTCATTGCTCTTGAGTAACCATATCATGATGTTCTCTTAGGAGTCCTTTTAGTTGGCACTGGCTTTCATACCATAATATAATTGATAGGCTCCTGTGTCAGAAATCAGTAGGCAGCGAAATAAACAATATGGGCTTTTCTCTGTTCAGGAGCAATGTAATGTTCAGAAATATTTCTCTCCTGTGCCAACTAAAGCTATAATGAGGATAACACCAAGTGAACCAAAAGCTGCTTCAACGTGTCTCTATTACACAATGTGTTATCCATTATCCAAAGCATTGTCAAGTTAGGAACGTATTGACCTTGTTGGGACATACTAAAAATTACTGCCACTCATGCTGCTTAGTACTTTCGAATGGTTGCCCTTCTTGGGGAAAAAGAAAATATTTAGCTTGACTGCCACTGGTTTACTACTTATTGATTTCCTTCCACTGATGATTTAAATGTGAGTACTCAGCAATAAGACAGCAAAGTCATCTTAACAGAGGGTGGCAAAAGCATATTACTGACCAAAACTTTGCTATTGTGGCAACTTTTGGTTTACCATCTCTCCTTTTGTCCCCTTTCCCCCTCTAAATGCAGAATTAGGTGAACGCATATTACAGTGTTCTATATGGTGCAGGAGACTGTCAGAAATAACACAATGCCAGCCATCTGACTTCAGTGTTCCCTTTAAATCTCTCTCACTGAAGGAAATCTTCATTTCCATTGAAATTTTATTCAGTTCTGGAGAGTTTATTCTGTGTTAATTAAGACTGTTAAAATCTTCAAGCTGGAGATGATAGTATGGAATGATTGATTAAAAGTGAAAAAAAAGATTAAATTATATTTAAAACACACTTAAAAATTAAAATATGTCATCATCTGGATGGTTGCTGTACCAAAAGAACATCTAATAGAAATAGTGAAATGTGATTTATTGTTTTTTTCTTTTTTTTGAAACATCAAGTAGCTTAAGAAAACAAGTAGATGAATAAGCTGCTAATGGGCATTCTTCTCGACTCATTGCATTAATGATAGTAGTGTTATTTGGAATCTTGCATTATGACTAAATGGTGCAAGGAATCTTTAATTATGCCTTTGCTGGTAAAGAAAAGAATAGTCTTTGAGGACCAGCATTGATACTGTTTATCAGTATGTCATTTGGTTCCTTGCAACTAGCACTCTTCTGCCTGCTGCCTGGGCACACTTCTTGTGAGGGTTATTTCCATTGGGAAGCTGGACTGTGGCTACTGTGAGATATTTTGAGTAGAGGACAGTGCAGCCGTGTACATATAAGCTGAGCAGTGCTGCCCTGCTTGACTACTAAAGCCAAGAAGAGTCCGTGACCTCTTATATTTACTTGTGTAGCAGTAACCTTTGTGTGTTTCAAGATTCTCGCAATAAGCCTTTAAAAATCTTCTTGGAATTAATTATTAAAGTAGAAATCTGTCTTTACGTCATATTTATTTAAACACTTAATAAATTGCAGGCAGGAAGATGATGTAGCATCAGTAAGACAGTATTGAATTTTTTTTAAGCTTTTTTTACTTTGTTATTTATTTTTTTTTTTTACTTTTAAATTTGACTTGGGTTACAGCTGATTTTATAGAAATTTCCAAAGCCATTTTTATAAACATTTCTTTATCTGATTCTTGAAGACTCTTGATTCTCTGCTGTCATTAATCCTTTTTCCTATATCCTCATGAATCCCTGGCTCTAGGAAAAAAAACAACTTCAGTGCCAATACACAATAAAACACGTGCCAACCCTGCACACAGAGTTCTGACAAAACTAAAACCAGGGAGCTGGACAGCATATCCAGTTTGGGCTCAAATGACGAAGCCGTTAGCAAAGATCGTTCCATTTTAACTTAGAATTTGTACTAAAACATGAGCTGTTATCATTTTTAGAGGTATCCGACTTCTACTATAAAATGTCTCATTTGAACTAGCCAAGGTCATAAATCATCACTAAAATTAAAATTCAGAAAATGCCCCTGAAGTTGCACAACTAGGAACAGTTTTTCTTGTAAATACCATTATTAAAATAACATGGAGTCAAGCTGGCACACAACATTATCTTCAAATTTGGAATAGCTTATCAGTAAAGTCTGAGAAAATACCTCATCTCCTCTGAAGTTGCTTGACTTGCAAGTAAAGATGTTCTGCAAGTACTGAGCTTGAATCTAAAAAATAAAGCATGTCCTCATTGGTATTTTATTAGATCTTTTAATTCTGCTTACCCTTTTAGCCCTATCAATTTCTAATATTTTTAATTCTGGGTTTTTATCTGGATGTGTTTGCATTGGATTGTATTAGTAGGCCTAGTTTTGAATGCAATAAATATACTGTGTGGAGTCCAGACTCAAGTAAATCTGCAGCAATAGCATGGCTGTAGCTGTTATTGATGTCAGAATTTTATGAGTAATGTCGTATATAGATATACACAAGTTCGTAGTTAGTTTTGAATTTTAGATTATGAAAAACTTTATTTAAAAAAAAAAAAACAAACAAACCATGAACAATGAAACTCTGTATTTCATTTACAAGTGTAATTCTCTTTCTCCAATGGAATCTCCAAAGAATCCAACTGTATGATACTAAATGTAGTAAACTAGAGAATGATTGTGTGACTGCAGTGTAGTATGACTTTCGATTTGAGAAAAGCTGATATATATAATCATAGAATCATAACAGTTGAACAAGACCGTTAAGATCATTGAGTCCAATCACTAACCTCACACTGCCAAGTCCATTACTGAACCAAACCATATCCTTTAACACCTCATCTATGTGTTTTTTAAAATATCTTTAGGGATGATGACTCAACCACTTTCCTGTGCAGCCCATTTCAGTGTTTAATAACCCTCTCGGGGGAAAAAGTTCTTCCTAATGTCCAATCTAAACCTCCCCTGGTGCAACTTGAGCCAATTACCTCTTGTCCTTGTCTTGTCATTACTGGAGAGAAAAGACAAACTCCCACCTTACTACAACCCCCTTTCAGGTAGTTGTGTTTTGTAGGTAAATCTTGGAATAAAAAAGTTATATGGTAGCTTCTTGATAAGATTCTCATTCTCTTATTTTTTTTTTTTTTCCGGCAAGAACACATGCATGAAACAGAACCATGCACATTAAGCTTTTGAGCAGCTTGTTGTGCCGTTTGTATTTTACTCTAAAAATCCGGTCAAGTAACTTAGGCTTGCATAGACCTAACAGATATTGGAACAGGGCTATTACACAATTGCTTGAAATGAAACATAAACCTCACAGCTGCAAGGATGTAGGATTTAATCTTACACATGTACTGTGTGCATGCTTTGTTCTATGAGTATCTACCAATAAGGCTTTCCATTGCAGTAATTATTGTTATACTTGCTGGGAGTCAAGAAGATGACTTTCACAATTTTTGTGTGAATATACTGTCAGGTAAAATGTTATCTAGTCCGTGAAATAAAGTCCATTAATTTTAATCAGGAGTTTTATTAATGGCTTTGAGTTAGAATTAATAAGATGTTCTGGATAGTTATTTTTCTGAATTAATGCACCTCTAAAAATCTGTAATACTTCAGTTGAAACAACAAGACTCTTCTAGACAGTTTTCTAGGAAGCTGAACTTCTTTATAACTCCTTTCCTGTCTTAATCTCAGCAATTCCATGCTGATTAGTCTGTTATAACTTAGCAAAAAAATGTGTAAAAACATAGCAAGTGACTATCCTCTGCAGCACTAGTGGAGAAACATGTCCTAATCTGCTCAAGGAAATTCTTTTCCCTGGGTGCTCTCATGGAAACTTAAGATTGTAATAGAACAGAAAAGAATGATGTGAAAGGGATTACACCAAATGGTTTAGAAGACTCTTAAGGCTCTACCAGCATTTGAGAGAGGTAGATCTCAAATAGATTCTGGAGGGTAGTGGTAAGATTATTCTTTCTGTATTAAAATTTCATGTAAATATAATGTGATTCATATGTAATGCAACTTTGTATAAAGAGACATGATCTGACAAATCTTCAGGAATGCAGCAAATGATAAATTAACATATCATTTCCTCTTGAGCTGATATTACCCAAAGAACGCTGTGTATTCATGGTATTGATACCATAGGAGTTGGAAGTCATATTTTCAGAGAACAAAACCATAAAACCATCTTCTCTGCTGAAATCAGAACAGTCTTTCAAGAGATGTTATGAGAAAAGAGCTGTGGAGCCTGTTTGCCTTTTTTTTCCCCCCTGGTTTTCTGAACTTATACTGCTTTAAAGATGAATAATGTGTTTAGTTCACTCTGAAGTGAGAGGAAGCCAAGTTCAATACTTGCTATAATGAAATATATTCCTTGTGACCCTGTAAACTAGGGTTTAAATTCAGCGACAGTTGTATATTTTTAATAATTCTGAGAATGAGATCTTCACATTTAGAATTCTAAATTGAAAGACACTTTGTCCCAATTGCTACATTAAAAAGCAAAGTGCTTTTCATGAGATTTAGATCATTTGATTTTCACAGATCTAAATATAGACACTGGCAGCTATATTTGAGCAATCACATCTGAAAAACCCAGTTCTTTTTCATAGTGATAAGGGATCAAACGTTAAGAAGTTCAGAAGGCTTCATTTGCAGTCAAGAGAACCATACCTGTGATAGTTCAAAGCATTTCTGAGTCTATTGAAAATCTGATGAAAATAAGGTGCCAGTCCCTGTATCTTAATATCCAGTGTGAGAAGTTATGTTGCTGCTTTGCTACGTTATTCTTTACTGAATTACTTGAACTCTTTACTTCAAGCACAGCAATGAAGTTTCCATGTACTGCTAAATGCTTAATCCTCTTTCTTTCCATAGAGCACCATCCAACAGTGATGAGTGTTACGGTCTTGGAACTATATTTTAGTTTATGTTTATAGTATTCAAGAGTTGGCATTTCTCTGAGTTAGCATGAACAATGCTGATTAGGTAGTATTTCTTCAACTATAATCCCAGCAGGGTGATTTCACTTGATGTTAACTCTAATGATATCCGAATAGCTAACTTTTTATTGCCATAAGGAGTGTCTACAATTTTTTTTTTTATAATTGCAGTGGTGTTGATTTTTATTGGTCCCTGTATATACAAACATTTTTGAAGATACAATAGAGTCAACAGATACTTTCTCCTGTTTACCTACCAAAGCTCATAAAAAAAAAAAACTCCTCACACCCTGCCCCAACATGAGTCATCCACCAGGAGAACTGTCCTTCAGGTACTGACTGCTCCAGCCTGGGTTCCTCACAGTCCTGACAGCAAACCTGCTCTGGCATGGGGTTCTCTCTCCCCACAGGCTTCCAGGTCCTTTCAGGAATTTGCTCCAGGGTGAGCTTCCCACAGAATCACAGCCTCCTTCAGGTATCTCCCTGCTCTGTCATAGCTCCACGGCTGCACAGGCTGCAAATGGATCTCTGCTCCCCAGTGGTCCTCCACAGACTTCAGGAGGACAGCTGCCTCATCATGATCTTGACCATAGGTCACAGGAGTTTCTTTCTTTCAGGGCCTAAACCCTCTCCTCCCGCTTCTTCTCCACTGACCTTTGGTGTCTGTAGAGATGTTTTCACATTCTCACTCCCTGCTGCTGCTGCAGTTCAACAACTGTGCAGCAACTTCTCTCCTGTTATTCACAGAGGCATTGCCTCAGTCACTAACTGGCCAGGTCTTGGTCATCTGCAGGGTCCATCTTAGAACTGACTGCCATTAGCCCTGTCAGCTACAGGGGAAGCTTCTGGCAGATCTTTGTTTAAAGAAGCCACTCCTGCAGCTCCCCCCACCTCCCTGCCCCAAAAACCTGGCTGAGGCAAAACTACTACACCCTGTTACACACTCACTTCACTCACGCTGAAACCTGCGCTCAAACTCATTTATTTCCTATCAACTAGGTACTAGTGCAGGGGAATCACCTAGGGAATGTTTCCATCAGTCAGGCACAAGATAAGGGAGGGAGTGCAATAGAGGGAATAGAGACAAGAATATCCCACCGTCTCCTTCTCAAATCCTCAAAAGTCATCAGTAAAATTGGTGACCTGGAACTTAGGAGTTGTGGTGATAAAAAAGGGGAAAGGAGGTAATGAAGCATAAGAAGCAACAGGAATGAGCAAGAACTGGGGCAATGCCTGGGGACATGAGTAGCATGAGACCTCTAGGAAAGCAGATGCTTTTAGGAGCAGGAGAGTTTCAGAAGGTGTCTGAGCTCTCTGATCTCAGTCTTGCTAGCTGAACTCTGTGGCAGTAGTTGGCCACAGACATCACTTCACTTATGACCTAGGAAAGAGTGAGGGAGAAATAGGCTACCTGGGAAAAGTACTAAACATCTCTCTGCCTTTGAGATCAAAGGATTTTAAAACTTGGATGAAAAGAGGAATGGAAAGTCTTGGCTTTGCTTGCTAGGAGGTTTGATAGATCAGGCTACCTCTTATCAGCAATAGCAGCTTCTTGACTTGTGTACTGAGGAAAGAGCCTTGCCAAAGAAACTGGGCTGCTGCTTGAGCTATTTCTCTGCAAGTCACTAGCAGTTCTGAAAATCCATAGATTATGAAAATTGGTAAGATTTAAACATGCAATATGAAGCAAATGTTAAATGCTTTAAAAGTCTGTAATGATTTATTTTCTTCTACTTTCTCTTATAATGGAGTGATGCTGCATTAAATCTCATGAATATTGTGGAATTCAGGAAGTATTTGCCAGCATTATGTGTTTCTTTTCACTGTGTGTACACCATAAGTTTGCTTGGAAATATGTGGGATTTCAAAGTACAAAAAGGTTATTTTATTACTTACAACATTTTAAAATTGTTAGCAATTGGGACTAGTTCAGAGTACAAGTGTAGCCAAGTAGAAGAGGGAAAGTACTTGCTAAAGTAAATTAGTAGAATGGGAAATTATCTATTTATTTGTTTCACAATCCAAAGATAGAAAAGCTAGAGCAATATTGTTGCTTGGACAAGCTCATGTGGTGTGACCTCTAACTATGCTAATGGGAATCTGAATTCAAAATTCAGACGTTTAAGAAACAAGGTAATTTCCATATACATGCGCTTTTGTGTGCAAAGACACAATTTTATAGAAAGTTGTGTATGAAGTGGGCAAAACCCACATGAGTGTTCCTCTCTTTTCCCATGTCCTATGGCTGAATTTCTCTCCTACAAAATGCTCTTCTTTTACAGGCTTTATTCAAGACATTTGCATATAAATTTAATTTTCCAGGATTCCTGTTTTGGTGAAAGTGATTTCTAAAACTTTAGAAGTTTTGTGTTTTGTTTTCTTTTTTTTTTTGGCGGTTTTACGAAAATGCAAATTCTAAAATAAGTGGGTATTAATTTTATGTGGGAAATTGTGTGTAAGAGTTAATTCTGACTGTACAATATATTGAGTCCCTTCCCTATCAGCAATAACTATGCTCTCACAACATGGAGGAATGTTAACGGCTGATGAGAAAAGGGGAATATAGGAGAGGGATGAAGTTGGGAGCAGGAAAGATTCAAATTTTATAGTGTGGTAATTTGAGGAATTAATAAAAGCAAGAGTTGGGTTTATATCTTAGATCTGTTTGTAAAGTGTAATGTCGTAGAGCTGTTTCAAAGATGGCCAAACAGATGCTTCAAAAAGCATTAAGAAAAATTTTTTTGACATATCTTTGAAAAACTTATATTACTGCAATTTGGATGCTGTAGAAATATTAGAACCACATTGCAGAATCTAATGATACACAACTACAAAGATACGTTCAGTGTTTTAGTCTTTGAAGTGTGTTTGAGAAAACAGATTGTGTTACTGTGCTGTGTACTTCGTACAAGAACATCTCCCTTTAACTTAGACTGATGTCAGAATACCTGTTTACAGAAATGATTCCTCTGCAACATGGAAACTCAGGCTCTATTTTTGTTTACAGATTTGCTGATGATTCTAGGGAATCATGCTTTCCTACATTTTTCATGCTCTTATTTGTCTTCTCTTTTGAAGTTGAGGAGCTACTGTGCCATTTCTTCTTGTGAGTACATTCATCAGGTCTCACTTTTATATATCACAACCTGACCAAGTGTTTTGCACCACTTCGCTTTATATGAGGAAACAGGTCTGCATAGATGTCATGGTTTGACATTACAGCCTTTTCTGGTAAGGGGGATGGGGCTGTAAAGATGGCGCCTGTAAGAAGTTGTTTGCAACTCTCCCCAGCTCTGAGCCAGACCCACGTCTGGGGCTGAGCCAATTAGACGCCTCCACGATCACTTTTTAAGAGGAAGCCAGAAGAGGAGGCTTCTTCCTCCATCTTTTCCTGCTTCTTCCTTCTTCTGTCCCTTC
>WBNH01006337.1:126325-161576 GCA_013401255.1 Urocolius indicus | reverse complement strand
TGTAATTTTCTCATCATCATCCTACTCCCTTTTGCTTTTATTCCATTCTGTTTCTTGTAGAATAAACTTTCCTACTTTCCTCTCTAAGTGGAGTACTGGAATTTGTTTTGCCCGGAACCATAATTGGCAGTGAGCCCTCCCTGTCCTTGTCTTAATCCACAACAACCTTGCTTATCTTTTTACTCCCATTTCGCTGGGGCCTCCACCATCCTAACGAGGGTGGGGGTGAATGGGAGCACCGACTGAGAGACTGTAGTAGTGCTGCTGTGCTAGCTGGGCCAAACCACGACAATAGGGCACAGTGATGTTACAGTGTAAGTGCTACAAAATAATTTTATTCTAAATTCTTTTTTTGTTTGTTTGTTTTTCAATGATAGACAACAGTGTGCATTTTTCTGAGGAAAAGATCAGCGAGGTAAAGATATGACCCACCTGATCTTGAACAAGAGTGCTTTGTGCTTTCTGTCAGAGGAATAGTTCATTGTCATGTAAAAATTACTCAAAGTTTTCATTGCTTGCTCTTGTCTAGATTATCCCTTTGAATTCTGACATGCAGGCATGGTGTGGGTTTTTTTGGGGTTTTTTTTGTTTTGTTTTTTTGTGTGTAGAGGGAGGGGTTGTAGGAAGCTTAGTAACAGTAGGGAGAGAACAAGAGTGCTTTGTGTGTGTTGGCTGCAAGTGGCCATGACAAGGACACATCCAAAGATTTACTTAATTGTGTTCCTGCTACTACTTGGCAGAAGAAATGCAGAATAGTGAGTGTAACAGATCCTTGAACAACTGCCATGGTGTTGCTGTGTCACAGCCCTTCAGCTTCTCAGAGGTGTTCTCTTGCCTTTGCTGCACCTAGGCCGTGTCTTCAGCTGTGTGTTTGCCAATGAATAGTGTAGGGCAGAGATATGTATGAGGAAAACATGGGCAAATACCACTGCTGTAGAGCTGCTGAACAAATTGTGCTGTCATTCACTTGGATGTATATGAACACATACATGCAGTGCCTTCCCATTTACTTCAAGGTATGAAGCCTTTATTGCACAGCTTGAGTTGTTCTGCATATACATTAGATCATTATGGTTGTAGTATGCCTGCAGAAATATTACTATTCTGACTTTGCAGAGGGATGTAGTCTCACTTTCCAGAATGTGTCCTAAGGCATCTGTGAAGTCTGTGGCTGAACGGGGAGATGAAAACATAACTTTGCATCTCACATGAGTGATGCACCTTTGTACCTCAGCTACTTAGTGTATAAGCTGAATAGCTGGAATATTCCTAACAACTGTAGTGTATGTATGGTGCTATTGTTTGCTTTCTAAGAGTTCTGCAGACAGGAAAGAATAGATTAATGCAAAAAATCATTAAAAAAATTAATTATTGGGCATGATGCCTTCTGCCAGCTATGTCAGAAGTGGTCAGACCCACCACCTATTATGACAGCCTTTCACAACATCCTTACAGGACCCTGCAGCACTTCTGCCTTAGAGTTTTGTACCATAGGCGTGCTGTGGTCTATCCACCACTGTTTACTATGCTGCAGGACTTCCATTATTTTATACCAGCACTATTTAGTTGGAAAGCTGTCCCTGAGGCAGCCCAAATATATCAGCTGACAGCCTTCAGCATAAAGAGCCTATATTTGTTGTTCAACTTGACAACTCAAATAGATGATGCTGGTCAGCACCTGTTCTTAATTCATTGGTTCTAAGAGCTTGCACAGAGCAGGATGCCCCTTTCCACCACTTAAAGCATACTATTAGTCCTGCCTGAGTGTCCCTATCCTGGTACTTCTTTATGATAACAATCTGAATTCAGGCTTTATGAGCTTTGAGACTGAGTTTCTAGTTTCAAGTGCCTAGGGGTGAGTATGTACCCATCCTGGAGTTGGTGCGTATATCTGAAAGTGTATGGGGTTTGGCTCCTCCTCAGGACACAGGGAGGCATATGAATCCAAAGGTACAGTCAGTGAGGCTTACTTGTTCCCACAACAGATTGCCTCTGTCTGAACTAAGAGACTTAGGTAGGAAGAGGAGGTCACTTTGATTCAGAGCCTTGACAAAGAAGACAGGCAAATCTCTCCATCCAGAGAAGCTGTCAGATAAGGAAAGAGATCATATATCTGACTTGGAGGAAGCTGTGGAGCACTGAAAGGGAAGCCTCAGAGTAGCAGCCCTGTGTCCAGACTCTCTGTGATTCTACCTCCCTGGTAATTGTTTTCAGGACTGAAGCCCTTTGACCATCTATCTCTGTGGAGGAAGCTGTCTTGGAAGGTGGTCCCAGACAGATATGTGTATACATTGTCTCTGATGTGTGTCTGTGTTGAGTATGACAGTCACTTTGGTTGTCTCCAAACTTCCTCAATTTAATTGCCTTCCAGCAATTTTTTCAAGTGTCAAATTTAGCTATTGAATAACAGATGTGTGAGACACTGGTAGAGTGACATCTGTTTATCTGCAGTGTGAAAATTGTTGCTGTATTTGGATGAGAGGCACGTATAAAGCATATCTGAGTTCACTGTTGATGTTGCTCTCTATCACCTGTGATGTCAGATGAGTTGAAAGGAAGTATTTTTATGTGAAAATCAGAGGATATGTTGGTGCAGGAATGGACTGCGTCCATTCTTTCCAAATTTGGTTTACTTTGTTCAGTGTGGGGTGACGTGTTTTTTTCCAGATATTCCAGACAATTCAAGATACTTCATAAAACCTCTAAAGACCAACCAGTCACTGATTAAGTAGCTGGTAGATGGACAAAGACCTTAGCATGAAAGAAACTGTTAAGAAGGCTGTATCAAGGTATGATAGTTACAGGTAGAAAGAGTACTGATCCACATACTTCAGGTTCAAGGATTTTTAGGAATTTCTCACTTCCACTATAGTGCTATACATATTTACATTCATGTTTTGTCCTTCTCTTTTTTCCTCAAGTCCTGCAAGTGTAGTCACTTTGTGCCTTAAAGTTTTGAATCTTTCCATGAAAGCTTCTCCGGTATAAGAATGCAAAACTGAAGAGTTTAAAGGGAAGCCTACTATAAGAGCTATTTGTTACTTCTATGTCTCTTTCTGACTGCTATTGTTCTAGCCTTGTAGTTAGCTCTTCCCTTCTCAAATGAAGTGTATGCAACATTAAATTGAAACAAAGTTAAATTAATTTCCTCAGTGTTTTGAGACTACATGCTTTTTTTCCTATCTGGTGTTCTACATTAGTGTTTGTTTGTTTTCAGAAATTTGAATAGCATGGAAAGTAAAGGGGAAAGAAAATGGAAAGAAAAGGAAAGAAAATATGCTTGGAGGGTTGTACCTTGTTAGGGCAGAATGAGAGGAACCGCCATGGGTCAATATAAGTCTTGATTGTTTTCTGATAGTGGCATTGCTCACTTGGCTAGTTGAACACCCCTGGAATAGAGTTCTGCCCATAAACAGTACACTGTTCATACCAGTACCTATAGTTGTAGTTCAGTAACTGCACTCTCAATAACTATAGTGAATAATTATGGACACACATTGCACGGAAGGAATAGAAACACTATCAGCCTAAGGTAACTCAGGACATGGGTAATCGGTCATTGTTTTGTTTGTTTGTTTTTTGTGTGTTTTAATAAGTAGAGTTGTAGAAATTTTATGATAAATTGACATTTGAGAGCTATAACAGCATGCACCTGTGAACAATAGCTTGATCAAAGAGGCAAGTAAAGATGTATCAGAATAATTCAGTTAGCTCAATGCCAAATGACTTTAAAACACAAGGAGAAGACAAGCTCACATCTGGAAGTGGTACATGACGGATTTTGGAGAAAGATTATGTTCAGTTATAGCACAGCTGTTGAAAGAAGGAAGTGAGATGTCCAGTAGAAGGAGGTAAATGAAGTGATATAGATTAAGTTAGCTGATCCTCTGTAAGGAAAATTCAGAGATGCAATGTATCACCTCCTGGGCACTGTAATGGTGAATGTATTTTCTGACTACAGCATTTACCTGTTAATCTTAACCTGAAATAGCTGAGCCCAAAGCCATAAAATCTCTCTTATGTGGGCATACAAAGAGAATTATTTCACTTATTTTGACTTTTGTCCGGCATTACTTTTTCTAACTGGATTCTTGCTAACCTTAAGAGCACTCAAAAGTAAGGACACTGAACAATCACTTCAGATTTTCCCAATGACCTTGGCCCTCTTCCTGAGCATACAAAGAAGTGACCGTCTTAAATTGCCTATTTCATTCCTGAGCTTCAGCAGAAACAGGAAACTAGGCTCCAACTTGTCTGTCTGATCTAATGAAAATTTACAGTGTGCAGAGATGTGACTGAACTCAGAGCTGCTCCATCTCTTATATGATTTTAAGATAAGTATATGAATCAAGCACTTGGGGTTTGGTCTTGTATTAATTTCAAAGTAATGAAGTAATGAAAACTATAGGCAGCATGAAAGTGACAGATATAGATAGTAACACGGGAACTTGATCGTATCACACAGTTTTTGTATTTGTAGTCCTTCCTTCCGAAGTACTCTTGAAATGCACTCTGAGCATGCTTATGGAATCTGTAAGTTTTCGTTCGTTCATGTACCTCCCATCTTATTTTTAGCATATTGCTGTGTACTTAAAAGATGGAATTTAAAATTAAGAAATGGTGGCATGTGCTTATATCAATTAGCCATGACCTTGCTCTGACTGAAGGTCATAGTGTAGCTACTGTGGAACCAAGTAGTAGATGAAGGCAGCAACCTAGTATGTTTAATAGTTCAGCAGAGAGTATTTGATTGTTAGCTTCTTGGGACATTGGTTAATTGCTTGTTTATCTTCTACATAATTTGTTACTAAATAAGCTTTTAAAAGCATAATTCTGGAATGGAGCCAGTCTGAATCTGATCCATGTTGACAGCATAAAGTCTACTTCAGTGTTTGCTGTGCTTTAATGGAATTGTATAGAATGACTTGGATAAAATCCAAATAGGAAGAAATTTTACCAAGAGATGTTAAGTCTTTTTCAGGAGTTTCTAACAGCATATGATGGGGAAAGGGCTGGGAAACTGGAGCTTGGCCACAATTTTACCCATACTGACTAATTAGCAGAATTAATGTTAATTGTTCTGCATACATGTAATGATACTAAAATGAGCTTTATGGATCTGCAAGAACAGGTTTTCTGAGTTAGGAATAGCAAAACCTTTTACCTCTTCCAGTTTCAAGACTGTTTATTGATTGATGCTCCTTCCAGTGCAGCAGTCTGGCCGGGATCCAAGGGGTTAAAATGGTGATAGTGAGGCTGTGACTTGACCATAAAATGAGTTAACTGGGCTTTAAGGGTCCTCTGATCAGATAAAAAAACCTCCATGACTGTGTGATGTGAAGTGCTGAAAAACTAGTAAGTTTACTGTGATGCTTCACATTTGTTAAAAAAAGATAGGCTAACTGTGCACTGAAGGCTTTACAATGGACGTACTGTAAGTTTTCCATGCTGCTCCATATCAGATATCATCATTTTTTTTTCTGTGGATGACACCAGAAAACATGGAATTTCCATGGATCCTGACATGAGTTATAGCAGCTTTACCAGACAGGATACAAGGACACTGTATTTTTTCACTCATTTGTTTGAAGTTTTGTTTTATACTGTATTCTATTTGAGTACACAGAGTAGAGGCTGCTGTGTAATTGAAGCAGCATGCATTTCTTTACCTAGGTCTCCATCATTCCAAACTCCACAAGCTCAATAATTCTTGCAGTTTGTTTTTCTGTTTTGTAGCTGATGGCTAGATAAGAGTGCTTTTTCCAGGTAGCACTGGCACAATTCCCAAAATGCAGGTAATTATAATGGTGCTTTTAAAGTACAATGACTTGAAAGTATACAGCTGAGTATTTTCTATTTTTACTTTGAAGTACACAATTTTATGCATTTTTTCCCCTAGATTTTTCTCTGTCTCTGTAATCACTTTAAAAGCTGTATATTAGAGAGACAAAGTGATAATGTTTTTTTTTTCATGGGTATTTTATATACCTTAGACAGAAAACTCAAACACAAACAAATAGACTCATTGCAATTTCTCTGAGTGCATGCTGTCTCACAAAATGGTGAAGTTTGGCAGGCAGGTAATGGAAAAAAAAACAACAACAATAATCTTAAAGCACCCTGAGGAACTTTTTTTTTAAAAAAAAATAGTTAAAAAAAAAAAGACACCTCAGTCAGCTGACAACCCTTAGAGTTTGTTGCTTTTGACAGAGTGTATAGCTAGTGTGAGGAGTGAAACTGGATATATTTTGTTTCTGTGGAAGCTTGACTACTGCACTCGGTCTCTTGTCTTCACCATCTTCATGTTGTGGGCAGTGTTGGGGGGAAGGTGCAGAGGCTGATGCTGGCTGATGAAGGCGTATTCTTCTCAGAGCCAGTAGTGACTGAATGAAAACTCTTGGAGCAAAAACTGTTGTCAAATATATTTCATTACAGTGTCCTGTAAGTGGGACGAGGAAGGAAATGTGGTGAACAGAGCATTCTTAAGTCAAAGCTTACACCGACCTATGTGAAATCACCTCCTGGTCTCATTTGATATGTTTCTGATTTTACTATCATGGTGAGTACAGTGGCCACAGAAGGGATAGTGCACTGTTCATAGAAGTGATCTATTCATTTCAAGAGGTGATTATTTACAGAACAGGGCTATGACACAGTGGTACAATCATGCAGAATGTGCCTTACACCACCACTTATTAATGCTATTTATTACTAGATAGAGATAGTGGGTTAAGATCTTAGTTGTCTATTCCTAGAAAGCGCATGAAAATTACAGACACTTGTTGTCTTGTTGACACTGTCCAATTTAGAACTGGAATTTTTTCACTGTAATAAGATTATTAAATAATTCCTTTATTAGCCAGGATCTGCACTGCATGGTAGGGATGAAGCAACTGGGAGATGGGTAAAAACATTGCCAGAGATGTCAAGTTGTTAGCAGATATTTCAAAATAATCTGTTTAGGTGGAGATTCAAGTTAACAATCTGGTTACTAGTGATCTGTGTAACTGTGTGGTATTTGGTGCTTGTCATAGTTAGACAGGCCGTCAAGCACTTCAAAAAGAAGTCATTATCACTCTTGTTTCTTTATGGCAATTTCCAATGTTCTGTTCTAGCCTGTAATATCAATTCTGGGGTCTTTTTTTTGTTCAAGAATTTTCTGAATTGTAGGCACAGGGTATTTGTCTAATCTCTAGAATTTCATAAATAAGACTGACTAGTCTTCAACAATTTTCATTGCAATTTACTTCAAGCTGAGGTGATTGATAAGTCTAAATTCTTCTAGATTAATCAGATTTTTCCCTTTGTTAGTACAATGAGATGTGGAACCAAATTCTGCTGAAATTGAGAGGTGAAAGAGTGAAGTTTGTGGATTTTAGGATAATAGAGAGGATATTTGGTTTCAGTGGATCTGCTGGGTCTTATATACTAAAATATAAAAAAAAATGTCTATGAAGAGCTGTGTGAAGAAATGTTTGACTTGAAATGAAAAAGACCTATCCTGAAGGGAAAAAAGTCTCCTTCAGGGAAAATGTTAAAATTGTATGTAAATTCATGTATACTACAAGGAGTAAATCTGAGAACGTTATTTTTTTTTACCCAAAGCAGGGATATATTTCACCAGGTTGTATTTCTCCTTGCGTAACAGTAATCATTCTCACTTATAAATAGCAAAGCAATGGAACATGTCTGTGACTTCATGTGTGTGCCTGGTCTGTCAGATTAAATTTTCAGCTCAAAAAATCAAAGTTATGCATGTGTTTAACTTCTTTTCCACATCAAGACTTGTATGCTAAGTCTTGTTAACCACTGACAATGTACTAAAAACCTATTAAAAGTACTGTAAAAAATCTGCAAAACCCATCATATAGTTAATCTATGACCTTGAAAAGTTTAGCAGCTAAGATAGGAGCAGATCTATCTGGTGCCTTGAAAGGTTCCAGAAAGGAGATACCCAAGTTCATTAATTAAAATTGATGCTGATAGCTCTAATACAATTAAAGTTGAATTGTTTCAATAGTGCTAAAGCTCCCTGCATGCTACACTCCCTGCTTCTGTGCATTCCTCAGCCACTTAACTTTTGTAGCAGCTACAACTCTGTTAACATAGCGATCGTTTTCAGCTTGAGTTAGTTCTGAAAGGAGATGCAGTGGAGGTATGCTTCAAAATGTTTGCTGGGTTGCTGGTGCACCTGAATAGGGAATGTATGTATAGAGATATTCTTCTATTCCTAAATTAAGAGTAAACGTGGGCTGTTTACTACTTTCAGGTAGGTGAACCAGAATTAGAGCTCTATGCTACTTAGTACTTTAAATTAGATATAAAAATGTGTTTTCTGGCCCCAAGTTTGCTTAACGTTATTCAAGTTTCCTCTTAAAATGGCAACCCAGCATGGAGCTGAAGAGCTAGTCCGAGAGAGAAGCTCAAGTGCATAAATGGGCTTATGCAAATAGTGTTTTTCAAGTGAATCAAATTTGTTTGTCACTGTTTGATAGGAGATCTGCATTACTTAGCTCACTCAAACGTGAAGGGGAAAAAAAATGTAGGATGTGAGAAAAATCTAAATCCATAAACATCTCTGTCAGGGTAATCTTTACCAAATTATTGATATAAGTCTTTCTCCCATGCAGACTTCACTATTTATGTTACAGGAAAAGCTGTAATCTCAAGTTCACTTGGGAATTATTTTTATTTTAAACAAAGAAGATATACTCTGAGCTACTTAATTGTCTAATTTCTAAATCTGGTCAGAATAAAGCTAATTAGAGCTACTCTCTTTTGGGGTTTTCT
This sequence comes from Urocolius indicus, assembly GCA_013401255.1. Taxonomy (NCBI): domain Eukaryota; kingdom Metazoa; phylum Chordata; class Aves; order Coliiformes; family Coliidae; genus Urocolius; species Urocolius indicus. The sequence continues at coordinate 152,786 of WBNH01006337.1, read as the reverse complement.
GCTTACTTCATGAAAAACAAAATATTGAAATGAGAGATTGAGCATCAAGACTTTACCCTTTTACTGTACTTAAATTTCATTAAATTATGTAAAGCCATTTAAAAACCTGGCAACGAATGTGCTGAATCATTTTGTGTGTGCACATTTTTTCTGCAGACTCTTAGCAGTGTGAGGACTGTTTATATGCAATCATTTCTTTTGTTGTCTTTATAACCAGGGTATATCAGACTAACATGACATCTGCTAAAAGGCTACAGTTTCATTTTCATGCAAATATATTTTCTTCTTTGGAAAACAAAACCCCACACTTCTGTTTGGTGAGCTATAAAAAGTTAGCAAACATTAAATGATGAAGTTTTATGCTGACCAGCATTATTTTCTTTAGACTTGCTGCTTCTTTTCTGTTCACTTTCTTTGACTTCTTTAGGCCCCAAATTTACCATTTGCATGATAGAGGATATAACTGGGCATAATTCCACTCTATTTCAAACATATTTTTCCTTGTTGTGAAATTTACTGTTCAGTGCAAGAAGGGATAGAAAAAAGAGATTGCTGTTATATGGAAATTAAAACTATTATACAGTACCTGAGCTATACACACAGCTTGGGAAAGATTTATCTGTTAAAGTATAGAGATTGATCTGACACCATTAATCTTTTCCAAGTTGAACTTTTGACACGTTTGATATGAGCCTACATAACAAGGTTTTAATCTGAGTGAGGTACAAATCCTTTTGAGAAGAAGGTGAATGGAGCACTGAGTTTGTAAAATTTTCTATCTTTTCCTGTCTTCTTTATCTGTTTCTTTCTCTTTTCTTCTTTTTATTTTTTTTTTTTTTTCTATAATCAAGGCTTGGCCATTCCCTCTGTCATTTTGTGAAGCTATCCATAAAGTCCGGATTCCCTTTTCCTTTTGGGGAAAGAAAGATCCTATCTGTCCTGTCAAGAGGACAGGATTTTATTTTTCATAAATGCTATTTTTACTTGAGTAGAAAATTCCGCTTTTTTGAAATATTTTTTCAACCTTGAAAATTGATGAACATTACAGCTATTAGACTCACCCTGTAAGGTTTCTTCTTGAGAATACTTTGAATCAGACACTGAAACTAATATTTACTAATCCTTGAATCACAGTGTTTTTAATAATTTTTAAAAAAATGAGATGGTTCTGAACAATTTGTGCCAGAGCAAACCATGATAGGCAATCAGAAAAAAACACCAGTAACCGTTACCAAAGGGAGAATGTTTCACAGAACAGAGCTGTGGTCTCTTGCTTTTGCTCTTTGTCCTAAGAGATTGAATGTCATCCAAAAGTAAGCCTGGGATCTGAAATTCGTGGTTTTGCTGGACTCTAAATTTTGTGCCGCATTATTACTTTCTTTATCTACTGCCTTTTGTGTCCTGTGGAATATGTCTTTTAGGGGTTAAATGACCATGACAAGACCTCTCTATGTAAACAGTCCTCTTATCCACTATGTCCAACTTTGATTCAAGTGAAACTAGGAGGAATTATTCTCAAATTGCATTTGGTTTTGTACTCTGCTCTTCCTGTTTCAGACTTAGAGCACTTATGTTTCCAAAAGCTTGTCTGCCCCTTCCAAATACGTTACCTAACTTAAAAGCCAACTGAACAAAAGCCAACCAAACAAAAAACAAACACAAAATACTACTTGAAAATCTAACATTGCAGAAATAACAAATATTTAGGTGGATTAATTTGTAATGCTTCTTTCACTTTGTGTCTTTATAGTTTTGGTAGGAAATGAGTGAATATTTTTGTTCCAGTTGTTAAAACAGGTACGCTAAGACACTGGATTAGTGACTACATTGTGTATTAAATTTATAAACTAAGCATTAATTCTCTGTGTTGTCAGTACTGGGTGTATTTAATAAGAAAAACATGTCTAGTATTTAATAGTGTTTGGAACAAATATACTGGAAGTGTTATTAACACGCTAACATGCATGCCAGATTTAAAACATTCTCCTTTATTTTGGAGGCTATGTTAAATATCAGACACTGAAAATGAACTTTGGCATTCAAGTGTTGAATGGCTTAAAAGCAATTATAAAGATCTTTTAAAATCTAATCCTTACATACTAGTTATGAAGTCAACTGAAAGCTGGGTCACTAAATGATGTCTTATGACTCTTTTAGCTAAATCTAGAGTTGAAATGCAAAATCTGAGGAAAGCCTGTTGATCATCACACACTTGTCATAGGTGAAAGGAATTTCAAACCACTCAAAAATTATGAATTACATTGATTTTAAATACAGAATTAATCTACAAATGTTTGCTTTGTTTTTCACATGTGTCCAGAATACTTCTGTGCAAATGGCTACTTTGCATATATTGTCTGTATAGTAGTTTGCATATGTTGCTATGAAAATAAATGGAAATAGACATGAAAATGAGGATTTAATGTAAATAATTTCTGAAGATGAGGCTCTATTTGCATCACCACAGAATGTTATAAAAAGGTGTCATCCACAGTATGCTTGTGATTCTGATCCTTGAGTGAATATCTTGTCTCTTCTGATTCCTTCGACAAAACCCACTATTATTACTGTGTATCATCTTTTAGAAAAACTAATATGTTCAAATGAGGAAAGAACTTCTGGTTTTTTGGTGATTGGTTTGTTTTTTATTGTTATTTTCTCAGATTCTTGTTGTTGTTGTTGTGGGGTTTCTTGTGAAAATTATAGCACGTATTAGTTGTTTGATATAGGGAGGAAAAAAAACTCTACTGAGTTTTCCTCTTCCTCTGTAACATATCCAATATTTGTTTCGTATTTATAACATGGTGAATTATGTGACTCTAAGTAAACTCTTCTGTTGCTTGAGGTTCTAATGTCCTGAGGCCAGCTGACTATTCAACAAATCAAACCAACAATTAGCAGTGTATATGCTGACATGACTTATTTTGTGCAACTGAATATGATTTTTCTGATGTCCAGAGTTTGTATATGGGACAGATTTAAATATCTGTATGCAGATTTAAATATTTATATGCACCATTATGTGAAATGATAACAGCAGAGGAATCTTAGACTGCAACTCAAGTGTTACAGATAAGAAAGTAAAAATAAATGTTATTGTCATTTTATGTCAATATTTTATCACAAAGATTAAGTGATAGCTGGGCTGTTTTACTTGGATTTATAGTGGTTTTACCTCTCATTTTAGAAACATTCTTTCCTAGTCACATTCAGGATAAGCTAATGAATTTAGAGCAGATACATAGTAAAACTGTAGTATTCATAGGGGAGTTATTTGAAACTGCTGATGGTAACAGGTGCTGGCACTTAACATATGAAAGAGAATACAACTTTACGATGAGAGAGGCAGTTGAATGTGCAATCCTATGTGGAGGAAATGTTTCCTTTGGGGAACAACTCACAAAACAGAATAACTTAAATGATGATAAAAAATAAAAGATGGATGGGATAAATATTATTACCTAGAAGCACTACTTTGTGATCAGATCTTTTGTTTCTGACCTTGCATTCAGTCTGTAAACTGTTCTCTTGGGTCTTCCCATGCCTTGGGGTGAGGTGAATTGCTGTGAGGAGAAGACATGTGTGAGGTATAAGTAGTTCTGTGACAGAAAAAGAAAGAAAAGCACAATGTCTATTTTCCTCACTGATGTGTATAAAACAAACAAACAAAAAAATCCAAGCAAACCTGGCTGTATTTTCTGTGGATACTTATGTAGTTCATACTTTGATGATCTGTAGTTCTTATGAGCTGCTTTGGACTCAAAGATAGTGAGAGCCTGTTCTTAATGTCCAGACTCAGTATATAGCATCTCTAGCACAGGACAGAAACTCTGAGAACTTCTCCCTGGAAGGAAAAATATCTGGTCAGGTCTGTGGGAATAAAAAAATACAAACCAAAGGATAGATATTTAACTAAGAGAAAAGGTAAGTAATAGTGCTGGAATAATAACAGAAAAGAATCAGGCACATAAACTTGAAATTCACTCAATTGACCTCAGACTTCACTTGATTTTTCTGCTTTTGTATTGGTGAAAGCATATATGTAATGCTTGTTCAAAGAGTGACAGATGACTTATACTAGAGCGTTAGGCAGTAAAAATGATGACATCAAACTGGGAGGACTGGCTGATTCACCAGAAGGCTGTGCTGTCATTCAGCAGCATCTTGACCAGCTTAATAGTTGTGCAGAGAGGAACCTCATGAGGTTCAACAAGGACAAGTGCAGAGTCCTGCACCTGGGGAGGAACAATCTCATGCACCAGTACAGGCTGGGGATTGACCTGCTGGAGAGCAGCTCTGCAGAGAGATATCTAGATGTCCTGGTAACAAACTAACCATGAGCCAGCAATGTGCCCTTGTGGCCAAGAATGCCAATGGCATGACTGGGATGCACCAAGAAAAGTGTGGCCAGAAGGTCAAGGGAGGTTCTCCTCCCCCTCTACTCTGTCCTGGTGAGGCCTCATCTGGAGTCCTGTGTCCAGTTCTGAACTCCCCAGCTGAAGAGGGACAGAGAACTGTTGGAGAGAGTCCAGTGCAGGGCCACCAAGATGATCAGGAGGCTGGAACATCTTTCATAAAAGGAAAGGCTGCATGGGAACGGGGGCTGTTTAGTCTAGAAAAGAGGAGACTGAGGAGGGATCTCATTAATATTTACAAATATCTAAAGGGTAGGTGTCAGGAGGTTGGGACATCCCTTTTTTTTCTGTGGAAGCTAGCAACAAGACAAGGGGTAATGGGATGAAACTGGAACACAAAAAGTTCCATTTAAATATAAGAAAGAGCTATTTTACTGTGAAAGTGAGGGAACACTGGCACAGGCTGCCCAGGGAGGGTGTGGAGTCTCCTTCCTTGGAGATCTTCAAGACCCATCTGGACATGTTCCTATGAGACCTGATCTAGGTGGACCTGCTTCTTCAGGGCGGTTGGACTAGATGATCTCTGAATGTCCCTTCCAACCCTACCATTCTGTGATTCTATGATTCTATGAAAAATTATATGATTGTGTTTTTTTTTTTAGTTTGGATCACTACAGGGGCTGTTTTTACTTGACAGTGAATGCTTTTTGCATCCAGTCAGGAGATTTGAAGAGTCAGGGATGCATTAAACTCACTGGTATATCCTATTGTGCAGTATTGCAGTATTGTGTTTAGATATTGTAATTCAAATAGACGAGAGCTGCAAACGTTGAAGATGGACACAGTAGAAACTGGTATGGCATGAAGGTTAAAAAGATGAGAGAACAAAGTGTGCAGATATATTGTTATGCTCCTACTAACATAAACCTCCAGCAGTTAAAATACTAATTTCTGTGCAATTGGTATGGTATTTAAAAGGTATATTTTCAAATATTTTCACTCATCTGAACTTTAGACTACCACTATAGTTAGTATGGACATCACTGGGGACACATACTGAGTTGCATTGTGTGCAGATCTGAGAGTAATTGTTTATTACTGAAGAAAGGGTAGGAGGTGGAAAGAGGGTTAGAGCCGAGGTAAAAACAGACAGGAAGGTAAATTATTGTATTAAGAGTGGCTTGGTCACTAAAATGCAGCCTGATCAACAATCCTGAGTCTTTCTCCAAAAATATACTTAACAAAATTCTTTTAAATAGGAAAAAACCAAACATTTTTATCACTTAAGCAACAGGGGCTCAAATGGAGGAAGAAATTGTGCTTGAATGTTTATGATCTAAAGAATGCAAACAATATGGAAGAAATCTCAGAAAATACCATGTTTTTCTTTGATACCAAGTTAAGTAATGTCTGCTCAGAAGGCTTTGTAGGTTACAAGTTTTTTATGTTTAAGTTGTCTTGGCCATGTCATCTCCCCATGACCAATCATGACTTTTCATAGAATCACAGAATTGTAGAGTTGTTACGGTTGGAAAAGACCTTTAAAATCATCGAGTCCAACCAGTAACCTCACACTGCCAAGCCCATCACTTAACTAAACCATATCACTCAGTACTTCATCTATGCATCTTTTGAATATCTCTAGGGATGGAGAACCCATCACCTCCCTGGGCAGCACATTCCGATACTTAATAACCCCCTCGGGGAAAAAGTTCATCCTAATATCCAATCTAAACCTTGCCTGGCACAATTGAAATCCATTTCTTCATAAGACTTGTCCTCCAGATCCTGCACCAGCTCTGTTGCTCATCTCTAGTCATACTGCAGCACCTCAATGTCCTTGTAGTCAGGGGCCCAGAACTAAACACAGTATTATTTGAGGTGTGGTCTCAGCAGCACCGAGGGGACAACCACCTCCTTGGTCCTGCTGGTCACATCTGATACAAGCCAGGATGCCATTGGCCTTTTTGACCACCTGAGCACACTGCTGGCTCATGTTCAGCTGGCCCCACTGCATCTGCAGATCTAACCTTTTTCTTCTTCTCTACCTTAGCCCTGAAAAGACATCAAAACATTCCCATGAAAAATTTCTCCCAGGCCATGTTTTCCTATGTTTGTCTAAAAAATTTAGGTACTTATCCATTTTTAAAGAAGTTTTATTTTTAAAAAACTAAATTTGATTTTCTGATTGTAACAGTAAATCTTAAAGAAAATGAAAAAGACAAAGTTACCTGAAGTCACTAGGGTAGTTCTTTTATTCAGCTAACCATTATCTAGCAAATTCAATTTTTAAAGCCTATTTTATTTAATTACTCACAATTTTTTTATAACCTGTAGTGAAAAGCTGCATTATTTAATTAAAAAGAGAGCAACTCTAGCAGTTAAATAGTAAGGTATGAAGTGGGCAAAAAGATATTTAAAATTAACTTGGTTGTAACATTGAACATCAGTATAGTGAGGCATGAATCTGAGATTTTCAGCTTTTCAATTGCAGTAGTATTATCCTCATGGCTTTTGAATCTAGCACTAAATTTAGCTACTATTAAAGTACCTTACCTCCTCTTTTCTTGCCTCTTACAAATAACACAGAATCGTTACTTTTGCATCCAAGATAAAAAGGCTCCAAATTTTACAGTTCTGTGTTTCTATTACAATTTCTTTCTCTGCACTGGCCTGTTATTTTAACTTTGCTTCTGAATTTTACCTAGGATAAGACTTGTGCTTTTGATATAATGAAGATTTGTTAGACTATATATGCGGTCACCTTAAATACTTTCTAAAGGCTTGGGAGGAGGGGAAAGAAAAACGAATAGTCTAAATTTGTCCTTTTTTTTTTTTTTAAAGAAAGTAACCAAAATCCTGCTTGTATAATAGTGACTTTAATGCAAACTTAATTCGTTATCATATATTCTCGCACATGTAAGAGAGCTTTCATTATCCCTGTGTGACTTATCAAAATTTCTTTATGAATGTATCTCAAGTACAACCATGGGAAAGGAAAGAACTAGTTCTAAAATGAATGTAAAACCAATAATGAATCTTTCGGAATGCTATAGACTTCATCCAAATTCAGCTATACTAGATAGCAATTATAGGCTTTTATGCTGAATTTGACTATGTTCCCAGAGGCATAGGATGGTTTCTGAGTACTCATCACACAACTAGTAGTAAACACATGTTGACCATATCCTGAGCTTTTAGGAGACAAAGGTGAATCTCACCCTGGGTGGAAATCTCCAGTGAATGCAGATGTGAGATGAATAGGCAGCACCTGTGTCCGAGCAGGCATATAGTTAGTGTATGTTTAGTATGAAAAGTGGGAAGAGTTCTTCTAAGATTGGGATTTTTCTTCTGACCAGTGCCTACCAAGGAGTTTACATCTAGGTCCACAAAGGCATTTGGTAGCTGTGTATTGTTTCAATTACAGGTATGTACATGTAGCAAAATGTACACACAACAAATGTGAATCTGCACTACAGCGTCCCCTTAAATCCCTAACAATCAAAGTGCTAGTAAATTATTCAAATTTGTTTCTGTACTCAAAATTATATGTGAAAGAAAAATAAACCACTCAGGTTTTAATTCTTGCTGACAGTTAATAACATAGTGCTCTCAAGCTTCAGATGTTTTCATTGTTTTCACATTATGGTTACAATCTCAGAATTCTAGACCGAAATACATGACAAAAATCTAAGCCACAAAAGCAAGTGAAAATGCAGTTTCTGAGGTGTGATGATGTATTTTGTCTCACCAAGTTCTCTGAAAGTTGGCTAGTACGTTTGCAATAATTTCTTCTGCTAGATGCTTACTTTCTGTCTAGCTATGCTAAGCACATAGATGTAATATCCACAAGAGGGGCAACATTTGCATGGAAGGTGTGCAAGTGTGTTGATAATTCTTCTATTCTGTCTCCAAGAGAAGTTCTGTTGTTGAAAATCTGGTTATTCAGGTACAAGCAACAAAGAATGAGATTGTTGCTGAGAGACTGGAGAGAAACCACATATGGTGAAATCAACACCTTTTTCAAGCAGGGCCAATGGCATACATGATACTAAACAGAAGCCTTAGCGTTTCTGTGTAATTTTTAATTACATACCATATAATTAAATGAATGAGAGGAAAAAAAAGTAACAAAAATGAGGGAGAGGTTAAATAAATCTGCCAAGCTAGTCGAATCATATTTCTTATCATTTTTGCAGAGCTGATGGTGATCACAAGTAAGGCTAGCACCTAATTATACTTGTATTATAAATATGTGAATGTAGCTCTCTAAGTACAAGTTGATAATACATGATAATGACAGGAATCTTTATTGATTTTGATACAATGTTCATTAGCATTACTTGTTTGTTATTAGCATTACATTGTTTTGTGGGTACTAAAGTATTTGGAAGTCTAGAGAAGGAATAGAATTTTATTTTATTCTATTGCAAAAAGAGTAATATTTTTTATCCACATTATTACCAAGTTATCTGTAAGGCAAATGGGAGGAAATAATATAAAAACCTGAGCCCAGTGTCAGGGCATAGTCTTGTGGTGAACTATTTTTCCTCTGTAAAATCTTTATCTTTTCTCAAAGGCTTGTTCACTTGCTGTGGTTCCTTATCTTTTCAGCTGTGCAGGTGCAGATATGTGTGGATTCCAACAGTAAACAGGATCATTGATACAATCCTGGGTTAAATAAAACATTGCACCTCTCCTTAGAGTAAAATTATGTGCTATGTCCTGAGTTTGTTCCATACTCTGGAGATATCTAATTTATGCTGCATATTGAAGAGTTACATTTAATTTGTTGCAGCTTGAAAGAAAATCTGGGCCTATGGGTGGGGTAAGAATTTTGTCAATGACAATTTCATGTAACATGCGTATCTTTACAATAGTAGAATGGTTTAACACTTCACTGAATATCACTATGTGGAAATTGTGAAAAAGCAGATACTTCAGTGCTTCAGAATATGAAAGCTAACCTCATCCCCTCAGTGTTGGAAACTCAGATATTCTGTATTGTATTGTCGTTGAGGCTTTAATGCAAAAGGTGATTCAGAGATATTTATTCATCGTATCGTAATACCTCAATGTGGGGGTTAGTATGTCTTCCTGAGCCTTTTGTTTGGAAAAGGACCTTAGGTGGAGTGGGCTGAATTAGGATGACAATTTCTGTATCCATAAATAGATATATAAAGGAAACTAGTTACATGGAAATACTCACAGACTTTTTACTTTAAAATGAAGTTACCCTGTCTTTGGAATAGTGAGAACAGTGTCAGTATCACAAAACTTCTGAACATAATTTTGCAGCAAAAAATAAACTAGGATACCAATGATTTCTTCTGCCTTGTTCTATTCTTGCTAATGCAGAGTCTGGCTACTTTTCTGAGGCTGTGGGGCATCACAAATAATCAACATTTATGGCAGTATGTAGTGGAAGACCAAATTCTTCAAGTATTGTCAGAGCTGTGTAGCTTCTGTACTTTTTGATTTGCTGTAGAAGTCTATCAACTTAAATTCACTGATGCTTCTGTGTCACAGACTCAGAACACGAGGCTGAATATTAATCTCCCAGATTTATAAAACATAGATTTCTTTTCTCAGAATAGTTCTCCGTGTATGTTCATAAACAACAGTCTAGGTCTAGGGTGGGAGCTGTTTTTGGAATTGTGTGCCAATAGGAATGTATCATAATGTACCCCTGAGTGCCAAGAGGGACATGATGCTTTCTGCTTGTTGAAATGCTTGCTTATATATTAGCAATAAAGTAATATCTGTGTTCAGCAAAGCATTACTTCTTCTGAGCTGTTAAATTAATAGCACTGCCTAATTAATAAGTTCATCTTAACTTCACACATCCACTTTGCATTCCTCTTAATAATAGCATCTTCATTGGTTGTCTTCACTTTGGATTTCACATTTTAACCTTCTTTACATCTAGTGCTCTTTATTGCATAGTTTACAGATTAGCTTGGAAAATGTGTCGTACCAAGTCAAAACAATTTCAGTAAGGGTGAAGATTATTTCCTTTTTCATTAAATTACTAGTAATCATTCCTAGTTTTAATTAGTTCAGGGCTTGAGAAATAGAAGGGGGAGGAAGACAAAGCTAGCTGCTATGAAGTGTTTAGACTATCAATAGTTTTTAGCAGAATGCACCTTGCAAAGTAGCTGTACTCACTGAGGTCAACACAAAGCCATTAATTAGCATTGGATGATGAAACATTTCACAGCTTTTGACACTAAGGAAAATAACAAAGCTTTGTCCACATTAGAGTGAACATAGTTGCTTGAATTGCTATTTTTTTTTATTTGTTTGTTAGCAATACTTAGGTTTGATGTGTTAATTATCTCTTAGATGTGAAATATTTGAAAATTCAGACTTAGAGCCATTTGTGCTTTAAATGATTTATAGTGATTTCTGGAAAAATATTAGAAAATATTAGAAATTGATTTGGTTTATGTTTTGTTTGCTGAGGTGGATTGATCAATTGGTGTTGTCAAACATGGTCAATATCTGCTCCAAATGAAAATGGAGTATTTCTACTGTTATTGTTAAGAACTCTCCAAAACAAGAATAATCTGGAGGTTTTTAATATGCAAATCCATGGTTATGACCATGTTACATATAATACATTTGGAACATATCAAAGTTTAGTCTACTAACAAAGAAAAGAAGTGAAGATGGAGAGTTGTTTCCAAGATGCAGATGATTATCACTGAAGCACATAGATAACTTTTACGAACCTATTTTATGAGCCCAATCTGTCTCTTCTACAGGGGTGGATTGATGAGAAATCCTGTTTCTTTGGGTAAAAAAGGAAATCATGACTAGTCTTACAAGGATGTGAAATTTTATTAGTGAGAAAGTAATTTTTTAAAAGCATTTATATCGTGACTGTTGAAAATTAGAAGTTTTCTACAAGTTAAAAAATAATCTATTGTATGCCTCCTGTTTCTTTTCTCCCCTTTCTTCCCAAAGGAAAATAAGTTGTAGAATTCAAGAAACAAACAAAACTAAAATGTAATGGGCCTTTCAGAGATCACCTAGCTAGTGTCCTTTCATGATGGGACAAGCACATATAAATAAATACAAATTTTGATGGGTGCCTGTTTATTGTATCCTTAAAGGTTTGCAGTGATAGAATACATATCCTCAGGGAATGTTTTCATATGCCACTTTCTTCACCGTTAGAAATTTTTCATAAGTTACTTCTTGCTGCATTTTCACTCCATTACTCCTACATAATTTCTTTCCTCTTTATAACATCCATTTATGCACTTGAGGACAGTTATCGTACTTCTTAACCTTGCTAGTAATCTTTTATCATACAATAGATTTCTGACATCTATGATAATACTCTGAATTGTTTGTAGCTGATTGTTCCCTTCCTGAACTGTAGATGCTCCAACAGGTCAAGACTTTACAACTGAAGCCTCAACAGCAGGGACTTGAGAAGATACATTACTTGTCTGTTATGCTTCTGTTTATGCATTCTGCATGGTGCTTTGCAGTTTTTTTTACAGCACTATATTGACTGTTTCCAGGTAATGATTCACTACAGACTAAATTTTAAGGTCAATGTTTGTATTGTTGTATTAATCCAGTACACATGTATCTTCAAAGATTTTTTTTTCCCCCTCATTTCCTAAGTAATTTTTCTAATTAGTTTGAAGTTATAATCTCTTGCTCTGGGTGTTTACAGGCTGTTCCAGCTTTATATATTCTAATTGCATAAGGCTATTACCTTTACCATACTCTGCTGACAGTACTGAATAGTACCAAGATCCTGGAGAGACTGTTGTAACCTAACACATCCTTCATCACATTTTTTTTGTGAACCACTGGTATTTTGGATGTATTTTTTTTTCTTTCTTTTACACACAGCTAACACTAATTCCAATTAGACTTATTTGCTTTCACTTGCTCTGAAAATGTTATATGGAACAATGACAGAGGTTGAGCTGTACAACACCTATGGTCTCTACTGTGTTTGTAAGGCCTGTTACCCTGACATAAAGGCATTTAGATGGATTTAACAAGATTTGTTCTTGACAAAGTCATGTTAGTTGCTGCTCCAGTCTTTTTCAATTTTAGAAACTGGTTTTGCATTAGTTCTAAGGTTTTCTTATTAAAATTAGACTAGAGTTTGTTGCAGGAAAAAAAGTACCTTCCAACTCTAAGACTATAAAGAAATTAAAAAAAACCCCAAAAAACAAAATACAACAGAAGAAATTTAAAAATAACCCAACAGACACTCCCACTTCCTAATGACTTCTAATTAGGATTTTAAAAGAGAGATTCCAAATTTAAAAAAAGAGAAGCAGAACCTCATTTTCAGTCTCATGCACTGGAACCTAAATTATATCCAAATATATATTATTTTATCTAGGTATTTTTAAAGTTTATAATTAGAAGATGATTTTTTTTTTATTAATTTTTTTTTTTAATTGTGTCTGGCAACTCAATAACTCTCAGGTGCATCAGAAGTTCTCACGATCATCAGTAGCTGTTTCAGGATGTACCTGTTTACCTCCCAAGGAAATTCTCATGAAGTATTTACTTAAACATTTTTAAAAATAAAGATACCTTCATTCTTACCCTGTGGAAATGTAGCTACATTAGCTGAAAGTTCACTGATCAATTTCTAAGCAAATATAGGAACTATTTTCTGTTTGATTTTTTTTTTTTTTAAACAAAACAAATGAACAACAAGGTGAACAAAAAAACCCCAAAACTGGTGTGATATGTTGGGTCCTGCTCGGCAGAACTTAAGGACACTCTCATTTACTTCTCTTAATAGATTTGAAAATGTTCTTATGCCCTTCTCACCTTCTGGTTTCCATGACTATAAGAGTTGTCAGAAGGCAAAACATAGCTAGACTTCCCCATGGCATTACATATCTGTGAGAAAAAAAGCTCTGTATCCTCCAGGGTATTTGAAATAAGTGCCCTTCAGAAAAAGAATCTGGAGATAATCTCTTCAATTTAAATTACAGGGAACACTGGGAGAAATAGCTGGGGCTTTTTGATGGCTTCATATATATTGTCTGTCTGGCAGTGAATGGCTTTAAGTATGTTAGAAAACTGAAGAGGAATCATAGCTGTGTGTTTCTTGCCTTTTGAGCATTACATTGTGTAATATGTTGTCTGTCTTCCCACTTCAAAATCCTTCCTATAAAGACTTTTAATTTCAGCTTACTGTTTTTTTTTCCTACCAGACTATCATGATTTTTTTCAAGTCTTTTTCTTTCACCATGTTTTTCTGATTTTTGCTTGCTTTCTATCAGCTGAACACAGTGGCTCATTTAAAGTTATATTTAACAACACTTTTAACCAACTCTGTCATCATTCCTGGAAATAAGGTAGCATTTATACAATCAATTCATGCTCTAGCCACTGCTTTCCTGTACTTGCAAAGTAAAAGGAAATCTCTATTTGTGATTCATCAGGCTGATTATAACATTTACCAGAGTACATGTGGGCAGGTCAGTACACACAGAAATTAAATAATTGGGTCGATAGTGAAAAATTTGTGCTTAACAGAACTTAATTTATAAAGGCAGATTTAATTAAAAATGAGATGTCATTTGATGGAGAAGTTTCCAGAGAACTTAGAGCTTCAAAAGGGTCTGCTTAGTACAGAATCACAGAATCTTAAGTGCTGGAAGGGACCTTGAAAAATCATCTAGTCCACCCCCCCCCACCATCAGAGCAGATTACACAAGAACTCGTACAGGTGTATTTTGAATGTCCCTAGAGAAGGAGACTCAACAATCCATCTGAACAGCCTGTTCCAGTGCTCAGGCAGCCTCACAGTGAAGAAATTATTCCTTGTGTTTCCTTGGAACCTCTTACGTTACAGTTTATACCCATTGCCCCTTGTCCTATCATTGGACATCATAGACAAGAGCCTGGTTCCATTGTCCCGACACTCGCCCTTTACATATTTGTAAACATTAATGAGATCATCCCTCAGTCTCCTCTTCTCCAAGCTGAAGAGCCCCAGCTCCCTCCGCCTTTCATCATCAGGGAGATGCTCCACTCCCTTCATATTGGTGGCCCTGTGTTGAACCTTCTCTAGCACCTCCCTTCTTGAACTGAAGGGCCCAGAACTGGTCACTATATTCCAGATGCAGTCTCATGAGGGCAGAGTAGAGGGGGAGGAGAACCATTCTTGACCTACTAACCACAACCCTTCTCATACAGCCCAGGATGCTATCGGTCTTCGAGGCCTCGAGGGCACATTGTTGGCTGCTGCACACCAGCACCCCCAGGTCCCTTTCCCCTACACTGCTCTCTAACAGTTCATTCCCCAACCTGTACTGGTATATGGGGTGATTCCTTCTCAAATGCAAGACTCTACACTTTCTCTTGTTGAATTTTATTAGATTTCGCCCCACTCCCTCCCCACAGTATTAAATATTATTTTAAAAATATGATTTTTTTTAAAGAAATGATGTGTATATGTTTGTCCTGTATCTTAGATATATATATATACACGCAAATGCCATTTTATTATGATCAAGTCAGACATTTTAACATCTTCCTAATAGTGAAATGCTGATAATAGTTTGGGATTTAGATATCAAAAAATGTATGTGGTATTAGCTTTTAGATATTTAACCACGAATAACATATATTTTGTTTTTTTCACTTTTTTCTTTGATGTGAACCTACTGTCAAGGTGAAGAATGAGAAAGAAGTGGAAGTACAGATATATTTTCTTACTTATTTGTTATTTTGTTTTCCCAAAAGAAAAACATTCTGCCTCTCTGACAACTGTAATAGCAAGCCTGGCATGGTGGTGAACTGGTACAGACTGACAAGACAGAATACTCATGGCTCTCTTGCTGCCTTCTGCAATGTCCTGCCTTAGGCAGTTAGTGGCTTCCTTTGTGCCTAGTGCTGTCCTTGACAACACTCAAATACCCTGAACAAGGCAGCAGAAAAGATGGTTATGCCTTTACCGAACCACTCTTAGGATTTCCCTAAGCTTCACTCTGCAGTGTGCTTTTTTTTCTTATTTTTTTTATTTATTCCAACCTTTCAGACTTTTTCCCTATATCAGAGCTTGCTGACATGAAAGAGGGATAAAGGGAGCCTCAATAGCTAGCCTCACACTGAGCAATGGGAAACATCAATTCAGTTATCTTCTTGGTGTAACTTAAAGCACAATTTTTCTTCTTGGGCAACTCCAATGTAAAGCTGAATCTCTAACATCTCAAGATTGGTCTCTGGACTATCAAAAAAAGTAAAAGAGTATTCCATTGCTTCCAAACTCAGAATTAAAATATTTTAACTTCTTTAAATAGAATCTACTGACCACCTGCAATTTTTGTATGATGTTTCAAGGCAAATTATTATTGTCTACTAATTGGAAATAAAAATCAGAATTACTTGTTATGCTACTTAAATAACAGGTACCAAGCACAACTGCTCTCTTCATTTCCAACTTTTAAAAGTAAAATTGTGCTGACAGAACCTAAACCACTAAACATTTCTGCTCCAAATTTGGTCGTTATTATTTTCAGATCTGCTGCACTTTTTTGTAAATGTCATGAAGAGAAAATTTTCCTGAATAGAATCCTTAACATGTTGTTAAGGGCTATTGTACACATGTTAGACACAGAACTCCACCTCACTCTGTATGTCAGTGTACAAATTTGCACATTTTATGTCAGGAAGTGGATGTAACAGATCACATATGACATTACACTCTGGACCCCTTTAAAAATTGGACCCTCACACAAATTCATTAATTATTCTTCAGCTTATTACATAGGCCAAATTGGCTTTCAGGACATTGTGGTTTTGCTCTTTCCTTTATAGGCTTTTATAAACATTTAGGCCATTGCCCTGGTATAATACATGCAACTTTTCTGAAAAAAAGAAAAGAAAAAATTATCAGTGTTTGCGACA
The DNA here is from genome assembly GCA_013401255.1 of Urocolius indicus. Lineage (NCBI taxonomy): Eukaryota > Metazoa > Chordata > Aves > Coliiformes > Coliidae > Urocolius > Urocolius indicus. The sequence goes on along the minus strand of WBNH01006337.1, from coordinate 136,521 downwards.
AGTTCATTTTTTTAAGTACAGGATTTTAGATCACAAAGTAATTAACACTGATTTCCTTTTTTCCCATAATTAAAAGCTTGGAATGCTGCATCCCCAAATACAAAAGCCATACTGAGACATTAATATTCCTTGATAATGATTCAAAATGAAGAAAGCTCACCTCTCTTTCCCAAAAAATGAATCGATTTTATTCCAGACCTTGTTCATAAGTTTGTTTTCACCCAATTCACCTTCTTTCCTTTTTAGATGTATTCATTTTGTCCCATTCTGCTTTTGCATGAATTTTAACTTTTTGTCCACTAGTTTAAATAACATTGAAATTATTGTTCCTTAAAAAGAATTATTAAATTTAAAGGAATGCAAAACTATTGTAATACTTTTGATTACAGTTCCCCCTGTCCTTTCCACACTCTGAGAAGAAGTAGAGATAACTAAGATTTAGTGAAGGACTTTATAGAAGGAAAGAGATCACAGACCAAGAAAAAAATCAGAGAAATAAAGCGATCAAATTGTTTGTAGCCTAAGACTTCAAATTGCAGTCCCTATATTATCAATTTTATATAAAATATAAAATTATTTTACTGTAAAATATAAAGTTCTGAAAGCTAGATGGCTTTTGGGATTTCACAATACACTTATGTTTCAATTCATTAAAAACAATGCACCAAAATCTCTGTCAGGGTGCTGCACAGGCTGGAGGCTCCACAGGGTTTGGGAGGAACAATGGCTTTCCAGGGGCTGTCATGACATGTTAGTATAAGTGGGGCTTTTTTGGTAATGCACGAGCAACATAATCCTAAGTCATGGATAATGTTCCTCATTGTTGTAGATGATGTAAAAACACAGGAGAAAGAGATGATATCCACTCCCAAAAGCACAGAGAAAATGAGGATAGTAAAATAAAACACAAGATGATACTGTTTGGCATAATGCTGGTTTCTAAGCACACCACTTCTAGCTGCCTTTGAGTTTATTTGTAGGCATCTGAAGGAAGGAAGATTTTGTGAGGAGGATAATCACTTTGCATTGCAGGTGTTCACTTAGGCCTCTTCTCGGGCACGAGTGATGGGGAAGCACAAAGGTTGTACAACCTCAGTATCCAGTTTTAAGTGTGTGTCCATTGCATGGTCCTGAGCATTCATACACATAAAAACCTTGCTTCTTTCCCCAAAGAGTCCATAGCCTGAATAAACTGTAGACAAAGGAGATTTATTGAGAGATTCAATTTGATGGTTTTAAAATTACCAAAAAAAGTCCGCAGTGTACTTGATTGAACTGTTGTGTCTTGAGTTCTAACCTAGTGGCTTTAAAACGCCAGGAGGTCAGTTTTTTTCCCCTTAGTATTCTTCATAAATGAAACTTTTAAAATTAAGCAACTGGCAATAGGGAGTATATTCCTCTTTTGACTATGCATGTCAAAGTGGTAATTCTGTTGGGAGTTTCTAATGGCATCCACATGATTTTTCGAGCGTATCTTGATATTTTACTTTACATACATATTAAGATCTATCCAGGCACCCTCACTGAAGTTTCCTGCTTGGATATCTTGCCTCCATAACACTCACTTTTTTTTTTGTGGCATAAATAGAAAAAGGATAGAGGAGGACAGGCAACAGTGCAGCTGTACTAATATACGTTGGTTAAAAGTTTGTGCGTGTGTGAAGTGATGATACGTGCATTTGAGTACAAACAACCTGTTAAATCTTCATTACCTGCCTAATTTGGGGTACAGAACTGCCAATGTAACAAAGCTACAAAGTCGTTTGTTTATGTACTTTGTGAGTCATGTATAATTAACTGATTTGCAGTTGCTGTTTTGATGGGCACATCTATTTGTAAATGCAGGGAAGAGACGTATAATTCAAAACAGATTATTCCTTTTAGCCATTAATTTCTGCTTTAATGCTGTGTGTAAGCAGAATAATTTAATTTTTGGTCTTCAAATCGTGCCTACCTTCACAGCCCAAAATGTTGAATGATGTACGAACAGCTACATGGCACTTTTTTTGGAAGTAGTTTTTATGACCATTAGTGTAACACAAAACAGAAAAATAGGATGATGTAGACTTTTTTAATATCTGCAGGCCTTCATGTATCTCATAATACTATATTTAGGCATTCTATGATGAACCAATTTCATTTTCAAACTATGCAAATTATAGCAGCAGGCTTTTTTAACATTTTAAACAGTTTTTGTCTAGTAAAATGAGTCATTTTTCACTTATCAAATTCAGAAATAAAATTGCATACAGCTATTCTTGTTCTTCGAGATGAGAGGAGGAACAATATTTCTTTTATTGCCTGTCAGTTCGGAATTACTTTAAGTGCACTGTGGGTGGACTGTGCTCCTATACTTTCTTTTAAGCGTAGCACTGAGAAATCAGTTGAGTCTAAAACTCACTCCTTTCAATGTGGGGGGATCTGACTGGTGGTTCAAAAGACTAATGCATATAGATATAATCTAGAATTTTTCTTGAAACAAAGTGATATTTTGTTCCAATTAGTGTCTCAGTTCTACTTGGAGTGAAGCATATCACCTTGTTTCCAAGCTCATGCTTGCAAACTCATTGCTAACTAGGAATAACTGTGCTCTCTGTTGATGTATTAGAGTGTGAGATCACTCAAGAGGATTTACTTTCTTCTCTGTGATCTTGTATTTTTAAAAAACTATAAATTGTAAAAATGAACCTTGGCCTTCCAAAATATACCATATTTCTTAAGTGAAAAATAATAAAACCAAATTTCTAACATACTGGATGTCTATAGAATTCAGATAACTTGTTTCACTGCAGACAAATTCAGCTTCAAGCTGTTACCTATTAGTAGAGTTTTTTACAAGTTCTACACTAAAAAAAGAAAAAAAAATCTGCATTATATGGCTCTGAAAAACATACATCTCTGTTATTTGCCTTGAGGTCTACTACTATTAATGTTGGAAGGTGAGTAAAGCTGGCATGAACTCTTAGGAAAGTCTGGTTCATAAACTGTTGTGAGATATCTTTTTTAATTTCTTACTTAGTTCCTTGTAGACCTGTAATATGTGGACTTGGTTTATTAAATATATAAGCGGTTCTTTAAACTGGCACTTCAATAAAAGAGGACCTTATAAAGACAGAAGTTTTCAGATTGTTCTGTGTGCTTGCTGTTTCTCAGGAATAACTGGTTCAGTAGATAAAAAGATAATTTTGAAGAGTTCTCTCAATGATAGTAGTAGGGAATATTTGTCACTGTATCTTGGATATTGACTCTGAAACTGGCAATGTGGCTAATTCATAGCAATTTTGTTGCTCTTAGACTCAGGTACTACAGCCAGGTTTTCTAACACCAGATTCCTGTGTGTCAAGTGCATTCAGCCAAAAAAAATATAAGTGCTCAAGTTATGATTTAAAAGCCCTGACTTTTAGAGTTAGAGTGGTAAGCACTGAAGAATTGTGGAAAGGTAAATGTAAAGATCTTTAGAGAGATTTCATTCCTGTTTACGCTTTTGAAGAAGAAATCATTCAATTTTCAACAAGAGGTGAAGATCTTGAATACCTGTTCGTAAGCTCTAAGTGTGATGTTGTCCTGAGATCCTGTTACCAGTGTCTCATACTAAAACCTATTTTTTGCATACTTCCTGGTCATGGTCATTAATTTTGTAACTGATTTTCCCTGTATTTGTTCTGTTCCATTTCATCCATTCATCCGTGAAATATATGAGAAGAATTAAGGAAATTTATTTACTTGCTTACGACAAAAGATAAAAGAAAGAGTAACATTGAAATTGTTTTCCAATTCTGACTATTCTTCAAAAACCTATAAGCTTCTGTTCCCTAATTACAGATAGATAACTTACTAGCATGACCCTGTCTGAAACTTTTAAATGCATCGAATTAATCCTGTCTCTCCATTTTCAACTGAACATATATCCTCTAATTTTCTCAGAGTGCACTTTGATAGTGTTAGATGAAATGTCAACAATGGATTTTGATTTTTGAATAAAAGAAACAGCCTCCTGTCCAACTAAACACTGGGCCATGTATGATCACAAGACCAGTCTTGTTTAACGCTCTTGTTTAACAAAAAGTTTTACTTTTTTGGAGTTTATTGGCAACACTTTATATAGTCATCATTCTGTGTGTCTGCTTTGGTGCCTTCATTCTCTGTTGAGTGGTTGCTCATGCAGTTTGCCGAATTTTAATAGAGAGTAATATGTAAGTGCCCAGGGGCATAGTTAATATGCCTACAGACATTCTTATTCTGTAATAACAGTGTGGTTGTGGTTTAATGATCCAAGCATCTAGACAACATAAAGTGTTGCTTTGCGCATTTGAAAGTCTCTCTGGGGTATTTTGTGGTGGATTTTGTTTTTCTCTTTTTTTTTTTTTTTCTCTCTAGACTAGTTGACTTTGTGAGTTCCTGTGTAATCTACTCTAGATTGTCTTGCTCTGGCAGGGATATTGGACTAGATGATCTTTTCAAGTCCCTTCCAACCCTTAAGATTCTGTAAGATTATATGGTTCTGTGTCTTTCTTACAGTGAAAATGAGTGTATTATAGAAACACTTGATCTTCTTGTGGTGAAATTATCAATGGTAGTTGGGCAAATAGCTCAGGCAAATTTGTCCTGCCGAGTGCATATCTGAAAAATGGGGCAAGTGGCATAAGCTTATAGTTACACACTTTTCAGTAATGTTTTCGAGTATGCAGGGGTGAAACTAGGAAGGCTAAAGCCCTATTGGTATTGAATCTGGCAAGGAACTTAAAGAGAACAAGAAGGGCTTCAAGTAGATTCACAGCTAAAGGAAGACTAGGGAGAATGTTAGCCCACTGCTGAATGAGGTAGGTACCCTCATGACAGAAGATACAGCCACTGAATGCCTTCTTCACCTCAGTCCTTATTCCAAAGGCCAGACCTGGATGACGGGACAGAGTGTACCCTCAGCAAGTTCCCCGATGACAGCAAACTGGGAGGACTGGCTGATTCCCCAGAAGGCTGTGCTGCCATTCAGTGGGATCTTGACTGGCTTGAGAGTTGGGCAGAGAGGAACTTCATGAGGTTCAACAAGGACAAGTGCAGAGTCCTGCACCTGGGGAGGAACAACCCCATGCACCAGTACAAGCTGTGGATTGATCTGCTGGAGAGCAGCTCTGCAGAGAGGGACTTGGGAGTTCTGGTTGATAACAAATTAAATGTGAGCCATCAATGTGCCCTCATGGCCAAGAAGGCCAATGCCATCCTGGGATGCATCAAGCCAGCAGGTCAAGGGAGATTCTTCTCCCCCTCTACTCTGCCTTGGTGTGGCCTCATCTAGAGTACTAACCTCTTGAGACACTGAACTGTGTCCAGTTCTGGGCTCCCCAGAGACTGGAAAAATTCCAGTTTAGGGCCACCAAGACAATCAGGGGACTGGAACATCTTAAGAGGAAAGGCCGTAGAACCTGGAGCTGCTTAGCCTAGAAAAGAGAAGACTGAGAGCTTATCAACACTTACAAATACTTAAGGGACAAGTATGGAGAGGATGGGGTGTCTTTTTTCTGTAATGGTCAGTGACAGGACAAGGGGTAACAGGTATAAGCTGGAACACAGAAAGTTCCACTTGAACATGAGGATAAACTTCATTCCTGTGGGAAAGATGGAGCCCTGGCCCAGGCTGCCCAGAGAGCTTGTGGAATCTCCTTCTCTGGAAGCTTTCAAAACCCGATTGAATGCATTCTTTTGTGACCTGATTGAGGTGAACTTGTTTCATCAGAGTTGTATTGGATGATCTCTACAGTTGCCTTTCAACCCTGATCTTTCTGTGATTCTGTGCATACAATTTTTGTAGAGAGCTCCTGGCACTTAAGCTCATTTACATTTTATGTAGATATATTTCAGGACATATTTGATGTTAAGGTATTTTATTGTATCAGGCTTCAAATCCCCTAGCACCTTGTAGAGTTAAGTTCCTGACAAAGTAAGGCACCACAATAATCCTGGAAAGTTAATCCACTTCAGAGTGATGTCACATCTAATATCATTCCTCTTTCCTCATCCATCCCTTGCCAAACAGCTCCTCTTAACGATACCACGGACACATGTCTGGTAGCTGTCACTCTAAAATGACAAAAAACCCCATTGTGATTTCCAAAACTCAAAGAAGTAATGATTTTTAACATTTTTCATGTAGATTTGGGTTCTTTTTTCTTAAAACAGGAGTAAATAAAAGCCTTCAGCACTCCTCTTTTTAAAATTAGTTTTTTCATATCCTATCTAGTATTGCTTTGAAATGTATGGTATTTTTCACACTATTTAGAATATCACCAAAAAATGCAGTGTTCTTAATAATTTCTAAAGATAGATACAGAGATAACTGAGTAATACTGTACTCTCTACAAATTATGGAACCGGGACAGAACACTAAATAATTTCAGGCCTGAGCGAATTTGTTTCAGGATAAAAACCCATAAATTTCAGAAATTGGTGCTTGAATCAGAATAAGTCTTCAGTCTTTTATTCTCAAGACACATAAATTAAATCAATTTAGAACATAGTCTCCATAAATCTAGCAAATTATTATCTCTTAAATAGGTTTAGCAGACAGTTCGGTTTTAGAATAAAGAGAATTAAACTGATTTTAGGTGTTTTGCAGGTGCAGTAAGTCTAAAAAACTAACAGTATCTAATGATATCATTTTTTTCATGGCAAACCAGTAAGTATGTCACTAAATTTTTGCTGATTGGATTTTGAGAAGTTGGTTATAAACCAATCTGTAGGTATTTTTCTGGAAAATAATCTGATGAACCTGTTCAGGACAGAACTATGTAGGAGCATATGGGTAAGACTGAATTCCTCAGAAGGAATTCAACCTCTAGTAGAATTTAAAATGAGATTACTGCTGATGTATGCCTTGCATTTATCTTGCTTTTTCTCAGTTTTCAGAATCTCTCTCTTTAATTGACATCTTTCAGCAATGGAGGAGTAATTATTCTTCTCATTTTAGTTAGGAAAAAACATATTACGTATTCTGTTTATGTGCTTCATGTAACATTAGTTGACTAGTTTCCTCTTATTAGTGATAATGGTTGACATTAGAAACATTTGACAATGGAAATTTTATCTTCAAGACCAGTGAAGAATAATAATCAGTACCAGAAGTGAGCTTTTGGCACATAAAATTCTTAATGTTGATATGTATTCTGACATTGTAAGTCTTTTTTCATGAAGAATGCCACTGATCTCTTGAAGGATATGACCATCTGAAGTAATCACCCAAAAAGAAAATGAAAAATTTATTCCAAAACTGTTTCTAGCATTAATGTTTAGGAGCAGGACTGTTGAAATGCTGATACTGAGATCTCATTTCCATAACCATTAACTTTTGTAGTTCACACTGATCTGTAGCAACCATCCTTGGATGGACAACTTTTTGATGTAATTCCTATCCTACTTGTAACCGAGACAAAACATGGTATTTTTTTTTCTTAAAGTTATTTTGTTTTTTAAGATGTGAAAATGAAAATATGGAAAATCCAGTGGTCATCCAGAATTCTATCTAAGAACGTATTATAGATGCTCCAATGGCAATCACTGAAGCGTTCCCCATTGCTACCTGACTACATAAAGTGATCTTACTCAAATAATTTCTTGGTGATAGATTCTTAGTTTTCTTCTAGTTTTATTTTTTAAGTGGTAGGGTAAAAGTAAAAAATAAAAAATGCAGGACAACACTGGTTTTTTTTAACCTAGGTATCAAATAGTTGAATCAGAACAGGAGTCCAGAAAATCAGTACTTTTAGAAATGGGATACCACCACCACCACCAATCCAGTAGCTTGTTGTATAAAATTTAATACCAAAAATACTCTTTTGGAAGTGGTCACATTTTTTTTTGTTTTTATGTAATAAGCATTGCATAAGTAGTGTAACTAATGTATAAATTAAGACTTGTACAGGTGAGTTATTTCAGAGTGAAGAATGGGAAAAGACTGAAAAAAAATCACTTCAACTTCTCTTTAAACTGAGGGTTTAGTCATCTGAATATTTTTGTTGTGCTTGTTGGTCACCAGTTCACTCAGACATTTTGGTACCTGTCTTCTATTTCAATAGACAATTTATTGTGTATCTGGAGTGTCATTGGCTTGGAGATTTTTTTTGTCTCCAGACTTTAGGACCTGTGCCATACTTAAGACTGAATAATTTGGTCACATTTTCCTCATGTAACTTTTTTCAATTATGCATGCAGCCCTTGCAAAAACAAAAACAACAACAACAAAAGAATCTTCAGGCATGAATCTGGAATGATCAGAACAAATAGTCCTTAAGTTATCTGTCTAAGTGTTGTTACAGGGGTTAATTATGACATGTTCTGGTTTTCTTACATTGTCAAAAAGTATTAGGGATATAGTATCATTTTCTGCAATCTTCTTAAGCAGAGATTGAGATGTTAATTCTTCACCTTTGAAGGAATGATAACTTTAACTTTTTAAAAATTTTTTCCCAGCATTTTCAATAGATCTGAATCTATGGGTTTCTCTCAGTAATGATAAACACTGCCCTTCAGCTTCTTCCAAGGGCAAAGCTGTAACTACCTTGAATAAACACAAAACCACAAGGATTCTGACCTTCCTGTCTTTGTAGACTGTCTGTTTTGTCCATTCAGGAGTAGGAGTGCCCTGAAAGAAAAAAGCAGATAGGGAGTTTGGTACATAATTTGGTCCAAGGGTTGATATGTGGCAGGAATGCCAATGTGCTTAAGGAGGAACAGGTGGAGTTTCTTGATTTCTGGTAGCAGCAGAAGGGAGAAATTAAGCCTGTATCTAGGAAGCAAAATAAAAGCTTTATTTGTAATGTTGCAACATTTAAGCATTTGAAAATGCTGAAGCCTCAAGTCACAAGTTTGTTCTAAAAATATATTACTCATTAGAGTAATATGCATTCTGATTTTCACTTCTTAAACTATACTCCTGTAGCAATTTGAAGTGTGTTTTCAGCTCTAAAGGCAGATACTACAGAAATTAATGTGGATTAATGCTCTCACATAGTTACTCACATAGTTACTTAATTACTAATAGAATATGTCTCAAAAAAGGAAATATAAAAGCATGCAGTAGAATGATTAAGCTACAATGCAGTGACAGCATCAGGCTTTTTGCAATTTCATTGCCTGAATTTAACAAATTTATACAAGTGTTTTGTGTAAATAGCAACTTTAACTTTTAATTATTCCCTTTGTTTCAGTTTCTGGGTGAGGGAGCTCATTCCTTGTCACAGGTGACTACATTTAGTTGTTGTAAGAGGAGTACAATGGAGCCTTGCTGAAAATCGATAGAAGTTGGGAAACACAGGCCATAGATTGACCTAGTCTAGTTTTGTTACATGCATGTTATTCGCATTCCTGCCACGTTTTGCATATTGCAGAATTCACTCATGCGAGTGGTTTTGGCATAACCAACAAGTGACAAAATTAAAAATGGATGGTGTAGTATCTAAAATCACACAGCAATCAGCCAGCTGCAATCAGGAACTTTGGCACATGTCCAAATAATGCTATGCATACCAAGTCTCAATGTTTTATTTATACATATGAAGTGGTAGCCTTGTTAAGCAAAACCCTCCTGTGTGGTCTGATCTAGGTGAACCTGCTTCAGCAGATGGGTTGGACTAGATGATCTCTTAAAGGTCCCTTCCATCCACTATCATTCTGTGATTCTGTGTGATATTTAATTAATTGTGCAAACAGCACAAAATTCAAGCTGAGTTTCAAAGTTGCATGCAATTTTGTATCAGGGAAGAATATGACCATCTGGATAGCCTGCTTTCATGAAATAGTTATATGTGTTTAAATAGTGTCTGTCTATTAATGGAGGATTCTTGTGAGAAAAATAAGAATAAAACATACTTTAATATATTGTTTTAGTTTTTAAGTCTAGGTCAGGGCATATCTCCTCTATGTTAATGACAAAACAATTATTACGATGGAATTCTGTTGGGTTCCTGTTTTTAAGTGAACATGAGATATTGATAACTAGGAGCTACACGACTGATGGTAAAAAAGGTTAGAGACTGTGCAATATAGATACTATGTTGATAATTACATTCTGTTATCTCAATAATACAATTACCAATTCTGGCGACAACTGTTACAATTCCATTTCTTTTGTACCTCCTTGGGAATCTTGTTCCAATACTTAATAACCCTCTTGGTGAAAAAACCTCTTCCTAATGTCCAGTCTAAAC
>WBNH01006337.1:79605-126303 GCA_013401255.1 Urocolius indicus | reverse complement strand
CATAGCTTAGTGGTATATATATATATATATATATATATATAGTGGTATTCTGTGCAAGTCCAGATGTGGAATAGTGTAAGGCTTGTGCACACGAGCAGAGGATATTGCCTAGATTTTTTCCATGGTGTAAGTATCTTTTCTGTTTACAACTGATTGCCATCCTTTGCAATACAATTAAGAAGCAGATATATCTGAGTAAAGGGAAATTTACCTCTTTGTCTCCCACTGCACTGACTGACCAGTGCCACTAACCTGAAGCTTGTCTCCATCTTCTGGGACAAACTACCTTGTGAACAGTACAAGGAGGCAAGTTTAGTACACTCAGTGCAGCAGTCTGGAGAAGTGACTGAGGAGAAAAATGGGTGTTGAGCTCTTGCTCTTTTAATGGATGAGGAGGGTACTACATTGTTCTTTGCTTCATGAAAATGAGTTTTACATATTTTCGCTGATGGTAAAACTCTTTTTGAATGTAGGTTAGCAGGATCAGACACACTCCAAGGGAGAGTATGCAGAAATCGTCTCACTCCACAGAATGGAATTTGGCTTTTATAGAATAAAGTGATTGACTGTTAGTCATCTTGTTGAATTTACATCTTTGTAGCTAGCAAGAACATCTAGTTTCCAGCAACAATGTTAGCTCTGAGATGTCTGTTTCACTGCCCACTAGCTCAGGAATTTTATCATCCTTCCAAGTTATTCTTGGACAGTCAATTCAGGCTGGTCTGTAACTGTCTTTGCCACTAGAAAACAACTTGACCTTCAATCTATACTTTTTCATTAGGGAGAATGCCCTGCTACACTGTATCCCTGAGACTAATGCAACCTCCCAGCTATGTTAGAGACAGATTATGACAGGGGGAAAGACTCTCTGGGTCAAAAACTATTAAAATCCAAATGGAATAGCTCCTTACATCAGAGGTAAAAAAGACTGAGAGGCCAAAAAGATAGAGCTACACAAGTAAAATGGAAGGGAAGGGAAAAGATGTCATGCTTAAGGGAAAAACATAATTTCGTGTTCGATGCAGTACCATTTGTAAAATTAGCTGTTTTCTTGAAACTAGGAGTAAGTAAATAAAGACAAGCTCTACTTAAGGACTAGAGACTTAGACCTATTGTCAGTTTCTTAAATCCACTCAGATTATATTTGCTATGACCTTTTTACTTCAAATACTTAAAATTTAATTGTGTCTTGGAAAGTTCAGAAGCCATTGTACATATTAGATTAGACTAATATTACAACTAAAATAATTCTGCCTTGAAATAGTACAAAGTAGTATGTGAAAAAGTTTCATGAGAATTTTTTTGAAACAACCTATTCTTTGGATTATCTTCAATAAATACTGAGAAGTTCAATTTAAAAGTCTGTGATCTGAGTTCACCCTTGATGAAAAGAATTTGGCTTCAAAGGAGTTATAGCAGCGAACAATCTGTTCCAGAATGCATTTTTACCTTAACCATGTCACAGAGTTACACAGCACCATGGCTGCAGAGGACAGACCTGCGTGAAGAATAGGAATGAAATTGGTCATTAAACAGAAGTTAACCCCTTGGGGGTGGAATTATTAAGGAGGCAGGCATATCAGTAATGAGTAGTTCTATCATATAACTTCAAAATCACACAGGGTGATGCTTTACAAATATTTAAAATTATCATTGAAGAAAAGTGTCCATTAAGAAAGGTTGTTCTGAAAAACTTAAATGTGCATTTGAACAGAATGATGACATCAGCCTTGTTTATTCAAAAAAAACTCATTTGTGACTGAATTTCAAGGCTGTGTATAGCAAATTAATGACACCTTTTACTCTTGTATTATATGTCTGAGACTAAAGCAAAGCTTAGGTATCCGGTAGTGACCTATGGAAAATAGGTCACTATTTTTCTATGTTTTCTAGACAAGGATTTTATATGCCAGTATAGACAATTGCGATTTAGCCTGGTTTGGTAGCCTGAACAAGAACATATCAAGTAAAACATTACTGAAGTAGAGCTCACACTTTGCCAAAGATGTGATATTGTTATGATAGAATCTTAGACTGTTTCTTCAGTCTTGATTAAAATACATGGGAAAAGAAATACAGTCGAGTTGGAAACCATGTATAAGCAACCAGCTACCTGAAAACCTTTGCACTTTTTGTTTGAAACCTGAGATACCTTTTATACTGTGTTACTTTAATTTAATTCTGTATTGTTTCCCCCCCTACCCAAATTTATAATGTCTGATTTTCCTTTGGAAAATATAAAGAAATACTGAAACACTAGGGAAGGCTGTTATGAAGTTTCAATCCCTCTTAAAAACAAGGCACTGGAAATGTCAACAGAGAAATGATTTCTGTGAACTATCTAGATCATTAAGTTTGAAGGGATATAAGGCCCTTCAGATATTTCTCTGAATTAAACCTTGAAACTTTTTGAGATTTACTGGTTATTACTTATCCTGGGCCAACAGCAAACTGTTAAGTAAAAAAACCCAAATGACCCAGAACTCAGATACCAGAGCAGACAAAGTACCTCAGAATTTTACAAGACGAGAGACTATCAGGATTTGGTCTAAATCTTTGGCTTCTTTGTCTCTCCCCCTTTAAGTGAACTTTTTAGATACTACGGTTTTGGGGGTGGTGTTTTTTTCTTCCCCCCCCCCCCCCCCCCCATATTTATGCTCTGTCCGTGCTTCAGGTTAGTTACTGGGATTCACTTATGTGTAGAAATGTAAGTAAATCCACTGATTTCTTTCAGTGACTGATTGGTCTTTTTTGCCCTTTCTCTGGAAAATTAATAACATCCTCAGGACTGAAGATCTCTTTATCCATGCAGCATGCTTATTCTTACTGCCCTGTGTTATAATTTTGTTTGGCACAAGAGTGTTATAACTACTTCTCTATGTCTCCCCTTTCTTTCCATCTCTTCAGGCCCTCTTGCTACTGCCAATGATTTTCAGTGCACTCTGACTGGCACAGTGAGGTGGGGTGCTACTGTCAAGGAGGATGCAATGGAGGCAGCCTGTGGCAGCAGCCACTGCTGCCAAATCCCTGCTGTGCCACTGACTGGGGGTCTAGGTTGTGGTGACAATTCCCTTTTCTTGGCTTGGATCCTCAAGCAGTGTCCTCTAGGGAACTGGCAGCCAGGAACATCCTGTGGGCATTGGTCCAGCTCCTGTGCTGCCAGCTGGCTAGCACAGTTTAGCAAATTATTTGTTGACAATAGGGGAATTCACTCCCTGGAGCTACGTTTGTAGCATTTTGCAGGGATCAGTTGCATTAAGATATCAGACTGCAATATTTTGTGTGCGAGTTGTTTTATTTTTCCTCATGTAATGAAGTCTGAACCATCATTTTTGGATAGCATTGGGGGCCATTCTGAATCAGACAAAACTACTTTATTAAAAGCTTTTCTTGCCTGATATACAAAACTCCCAACTATGAGCAAAACTGCCTAGCTTTTTAGTATTTACATGTCGATAGTAATCAGCATCTTGGGACTGCTTTAAGCAATAGTTTTCTGATTAGCTAGGTGTAAATTCACTTTATCAAATGTATCTATAATAAACTTTCTAAATCATTCATTCACAAGTTGATAATTGTTTATTTCTGAAGGATATGAATATATTTCAGATTTTTTTTAATTCTACACCACACAGCTAACAGTTCCTTCATTTTTCTTCAACAATGTTTTATGACATAGTTCTGGTGCATCAGTGTTATATATCATCACTAATTAATGAAAAAAAAATGAAGCAAATTTTAGACTGAAGAAAAAAATCTAATGGCTCTTAATAGAGAAAATTAAAACTTCTATTCCTGCCAAGGCAAATTGTGTAATTAATATGTACTCTCCAGAAGTTCTCTATTTTACAAATAGATTTTCAGGCATGTGATTTTGATGTTATGATTTCTCATAACATCTGTAAACATTTTGAGTGGGGGTAGTGTTTTCAGTCTGAATTATGGGATTTATTCATGGAAACTGAAGAGAAAAAAGACTCACTCAATTATTCATGTCATGCATAGTGATACAAAACAAATCTGTCCTTGGCTTTTTCTTCCTTTGAATGTGCAGTTACACTTTCTCTTTTACTGAAATTTATGCTGGATTGACAGAAGAAGAGACCTGTTCCAGGGCAAAAAGTAGCAATACAACTTTCACCTTTCTGCTACAGCAGGGAAAGGGGAAAATATATTTCCTTGTTTGTCACAGTGCAGTTGAAGAAAATATTTTCAGACAATCTGACAGAAATGGCCATTTTATGATTTCATGCATATATTAGGGGCAGAGGCTGTCTATATTTATTATGTGAGGTTTTTTTTTGTCAGATTCTGGCCTTAAAGATAAAATATTTATTTGTTCAAAAGTGCTAATAATAACATAAGGCATTTTTCATTACCATGAATAAACCTTTTTGTTCCACTTCCTGAATATTAATCTTTCTAAAATGCATGCCAAAAATAATTGAAAACCTTGCTTTCCAATTCCAGTGTGCATTTGAAATAACCTATTAGATCTAATTTAAGACCTCATATGTCTGTAGCATTTTTTATTGTCCTGATTCAGTACAGCTTTCAACAAACTGTCAACAAAATTTCCCCAACTGAAAAACCATGCTTTTAATAGAATGTTGTAATTTAATCTGTCATGAAAAGTAAGTATATTTTGGTTCTTACGCCATATTATGGTTGAGAATTTTGTAGAGGCTTTAATTCCATTATGTTTTACCTACTCAATAGGTCGGAATACTTGGATTTCAAGCAAACTGACTAGAGTTTGCATTTACATTCTGGTACTTTTTTCCCTGTAGGTTTCTGAGGGCTCATCTTGGCTGCCATTCCTAGGTAAAAAACAGAATTTCTAATGCACAGACTTAATATCAAATTTCTTTTGTGCTTATCAGTTCAAAAGAAAAAAACCCACATTTATTCTGATATTTATTTTTAAAGGTGGGGACTTAGAAGTGTGAAAGTTTGCAATCTGATAGTAAAAGTTGATTATTTTACATTAGAAATTCAAGCATGTACTTCAAAGACTTGAGGGGGTTATTTTGAAAATTACAATATGATGTTTGGACAGAGAGCATCAAACCAGTGAATACTCCCAAGAAACTGTTTGGTTTTTTTTTTTAGCTGCTGTGTTAGAGATAGATATGATATGGCTAGTAATCTCACTTTCTTTTACAGCTCTAGCCGTGTGGTACTCTGCTACTATAGTATGGATTCTAAAACAGAACTGGCTCCTGCTCCACCTGATGTGAAGCAGATGTGTGACTCAGTGCAAACATTTTCCTGAACTTGCTCCAGGATGAACTTCTTACGGAGTCACGGCCTCCCTCCAGCATCCACCAGCTCTGGCGTAAGCACCTCCCCCACGGGCTGTGAGTGGATCTCTGCTTCCCGGTGGTCCTCCATGGACTGCAAGGGGACAACCTGCTTCACCATGGTCCTCGCCACATATCACAGAGGAGCCTTCTTTTCAGTGCCTAAGCACCCTCCTCCTCCTTCTTCACTGACCTTGATGTCTGCAGAGATGTTTTCACATTCTCCCTCCCTGTTGCTGCTGCTGTTTTTTTACGTCTGAGAAACAACTTCTTCTTCTCAAATATGTTATTCACAGAGGCATTACCTCCATTACTAATTGGCCAGGCCTGGGTAAGGTGCAGGGTCCATCTTAAAATTGTCTGGCCCTAACCCTGTCAGCTACAGGGGAAGCTTCTGACAACTTTTTTGTTTAAAGAAGCCACCACTTTAGCTACCTTTCTACCAAAAAACATGGCCCAGGCCAAAACTACTACACTAGTTTACACTTTTTTGCTCTGTAAAGGCTAATAATATACATTGTCTTTTAATGAATAATCTTGAATTGTGAAGACAGAGAATAGACACCTTTTAAAGATGTATTTAAGTAGATGTAAAATAGATGCATACATAATAAAATATGTAAGCAGATGACAGAATGCTGCATTATTATTTTTGAATGTTTGTCACCATAATTTCTAAGGTGAGATCAAAAGATATAAAAATATATGTTTCCCATGTTTTAATATCTTCAGAGTACGATACTACAAGTTGAAGCATGTAGAAGAACTCTTTCTATTAAAAAAAAGGAAGGCGTCTTAAAAAGGAAAGGCCTTGGCAACTCAAGGTCACAAACTTCTAGATCTATCTGCAATAAAGATGATATTTTCCAGATCATGATTTTCCAGACAGTATTGTCCAGGCAGTAATAAGAAGCTAGGAATGCAGCAATGCTTTATAAATAAACGGTGTTTTAAGGACAATATATACATTGAGATCTGAATTAATGTACGCTGTTGAAATACAAGCCAAAATATTCATCTAAATGTGTATTATTATTGTTATTATTGGATTTGGGTGTTATTTTTTGTGTTTCGGTTGGCTTTTTTTTTTTTTTTAGCCTTCACCTTAAATTGAAGGTATATAAAGAAGCTGCTTACAGATTTTTTTGGAGGCTTTAGTTTAACTTCGCTAGGTATAGGCATGTGGATAATGTTTCTTTTCTCTTTCTGTTTGACTGGAAACAAGGATGTTATCTGAATGGAATTCATATTAAGTGTCACCTAGGAGATATATAAAAGGAGCTTTCATATACTGTCACTCTTTAGATATTTCAGGAGATAAGCAAGAACCTTTTTGAGCTGTCAGCTATTAAAGAGAGTAAAAGCAACTATTTTCTATTAAAACCACATACAGTATTTTAAGCAGTTATAAGATTTAGGATTAGCCCTAGGGCAAGACTATAGATATGCAAAACTTCATTCTAGCCTCCACTTTGTTCAGTTACAAAGGTACTCAGAGTACAAAAATACCTATTTGCAAGATTTATTAGTTCACTGTAAGAAATTTTCTACCATTATACCATAAAGGAATTTTTCACCTCTTTCAAACAGTCAGTTAACATGCAATACATATTCCTCACCTATGTTTTGAGATCCTTTTCAATTCAAGAGTAATGTTACATTTTAAAACAATTTAATCTTACCCTAATTTTACCACAGTACAAATATATTTGAATAGGAGTTACATATATATATAATGGCTTGATCTGGGAGAATCACATCTTGGTGACATTTTTCAGTGACTTTCTTCTGAACATAATGCAATACAAAACATACTGAGAAATTTAGATATGCTTGGTACTTTACCAGAGCTTGCTTTTCATTCCACAATTCACAATTTCATTCCACAACAACTTTTGTTTAAATACCAAACAAATCTTATAGAATAAGGTAGAGATCTCTCTTAGCCATGTTTCTTGCATTTCTTATGTGTGCTGTGATACTTCCTTATTACCTTGATTTTATTATGAATTGTAATTTAGAATATAAATAATATACTGTAATAACATAACATGAGCAGGCTATAAATAGTATGATAATACTAACTTAAGTAAAATTATTGTCCTTACATTTCTTCTTTTTAGAGATACTTGCTTAAGTACAAAACAAGATTGCATAATATGCTTCATATAGATAAATACTCCCATAATTGATATGGTACTAAACTTTTACTTGTCTATTTGTTCTTAACTGTGAATCTCAATTTTTTCCTTACTTTTACTTTTATTGTTTAATTTCCTTCTGTGTCTTATGCTACCTTTCTGTGATAATATTCATTACATTGTATTGATGATTCTGCTTAAAATTGATTTTACAATGATGATGCCTGAATGACAGATATTAAGAGCACAGAATTTGTCAATAATATTGCTTTTTGCTAATGGATGAAATGAAAGACACTGAAATTCAATATCAATATTTGCAATGAAGAAGCTGTACTGATGACATTTAGACTTGTGAAAGTATGTTCATAAGAGAGTAAAATGATTATTCAAGCCATGAGTGAGAAATAAATATGGAATGGCAACAATTCCTTGCTGTTAAATTTATCATAGCTGTACTTTAGGGCATAATATGCACATGAGGTACATGGCCTAAGGTCACAGTGCAAATTTGTGATTGAGAAATCCATATCTCAAATCTACCATGGTAGGTTGACCTTGGCTTGTTGTCAGATGGCCAGCCAGACTTACACTTCCTTTCCTCCACTACAAAGACAGAGAAAATAAATTGGAACTGTCCATGGGTTGAGATAGTTCTGTAGCCTTCACCATTTCTTCAATGGAGAATTGTAAACTATATGTCTCGGTCAATTTGGGATTGATTGTCCCTTTTATTCCTGAACACATCAGCCTTCTCCACAGCTAGCGGCATTTGTCTACATGATTTGGAGAGATGGTAACTGTTGGCTAGATCAAATTTTAGGTCCTTCACTGTATTGTGTTAAGAATTCTAATTTGTCCAAGACTCATGTTCCTTATACAGAAGAAAAAAAAAGCGCTTTTTCTCGATCAGATGAAAAACCAAATACAATATCACACTTACTGAAAACAGATATAAGAACAAATAAGTAAAATTTTATTTATTTGCTGCTCACATGATCAGTACATTTTCCTTTTGTGGTCTGAAATTGGACCATGCAATTAGTATTCAAAATGTTCTCTTTAACTTTTTAATTTTTAATTTTTCAAATTAACATATTATTAATTTTTTGTACTGTCTGAATGACAAAAGCTGTAGCTGGGTAAGCATGCTGCTTTTAACTTATCATTTTTTAGATACTGGTGAAATGTGATAGAAAAATGGGAAACTGAAATTCTGATAATTTCTTGTGTGAGAGAAATCTCATTCGGTAATTTTATTGATTTTTTAACAGAGAAAACAGAATATTATATTTAGAAATATAAGGTATATAGGTAAAGGATGTTAAGGTGTTAAGATCAGATATAGTTTTTGGTTTGAGTCGTCCAGGACCATGTATAACATTGATAATATTCTAAATGATCTGATTCGGATAACAGGAAACGTGAAGAGTTTTTAAAAAATATTAAAGTGGCAAGAGGAATAAAATTTACTAGTAAACAAGTTTCAAACTGTCCTCTTACAGCAATCTTTTCTTTTTGGCATTGCATTGAAATCTCCTTTGTGGGCTCCTGTCTTATGCAATCACAATAGATTAGTGCACTAATAGGTAAGAGGATTTAAAGGCTTGAGGGAGACAAAAGAAGTCCTACTAATACTGATGTCTGGATAGCATACTAGGAGTTTGACACAAGAGTGTTAAGATGGTTAAGGATGGAGAGTTGGAAGTGGAAATATCAACCTTGAGAGAAATCAGTTTTGGGAAAAAAACATTTGTTTTGGTGTCAAATAGATTTATAAAGCATAATAATTTAGGCTTCACTGCTATAGGAAATCAATGACTTGAGCTTGAAGAACCTTTCTGAAAGTTAAAATCCCAAACTAAGTAAAACAAAAAATAAAATTATATCATTTATTTAGGGGAGTAATTGGCAATAAAATGCATACATTTGAAACTTTTGTCAAAATGTCTTGATTTTGGATATTATTTCTATTCCTTTGAGAAATTAAAAAAATCTTGCTCTAACACAGTTTTGGTGGTAGTGAAAAACTACATGAGACACGAGGGGTCCAGCTGGTTTTAAAATTGCTGAGGTTGTAGACCGCAAATAAAGATATTTTAAACTCAGCAACTTTTATTTCCCTTCATGCACATCTAAGCATTTTTACTTCTGAGACATTAGCAGCTATAACAAAATCTGGCACGTTATATTTTAATACAATGACTTATAGTCCAAATTGGCTATAATGTGTATCATTGGTTTTTGCAATGGAACTTACACTTTTTAATAAATATGGTTTGCCCAAACATTATCTATCACATTTGTTTCTGACAACGTATAATCAATAATTATAATGATTTTTTGACAATGTAATACCTTTAGAGATTTTGAATTGGAAGCAGAAACTTTGGCATAAAAACTTTCTCTTTTACATATTATAAAGTTGTGTACAAAAATATCTGGGATGTTATTCTGACAAAGCACAAAATAAGAATATGCTCAATTTGAAATAATAGAATCATAGAATGGTAGGGTTGAAAGGGACCTTTAGAGATCATCTAGTCCAACCCCACTGCAGAAGCAGGTTCACATAGATCAGGTCACATAGGAACATGTCCAGGCAGGTCTTGAAGACCTCCAAGGAAGGAGGCTCCTCAACCTCCCTGGGCAGTCTGTTCCAGTGCTAATCAATTAATAAAATCAGTGCTATCAAGTAATAAAAAATGAATAGCAAAAAAATCTTTGTTAGCCTGATCAGTGTTAAGATGCAGAAAGACTTCTTCATCAGTTCAGAATAAAATACCATAAAGTTATGTAGCATGACGAAACTAGGATGATACATTTGTGCATATAAAGCCATTGATTCTGTAGCTACATTGATTCATCTCTCGCTTGAAAATAAAATTTCCAATTTAGATGTCCTTTTTTCGATATGATCTTAAGATTTAAATTTCCTTGCAGTTATAATTCCTCTTAGCCCAGACTTGTCCTTTATCTTTTGAAACTCATGGTTTTCTTTTTACTGTGAAAGGTTCTTCGTGTGTATTTTGTAAGTATCCCCTTTGATTTGTCAAGACACTACCTAATTGTATCTCTTTTCCACTGTCTTGATCTCTATGACACACTTTACAAAACTTTGCTTAAGGAAAGATGATAGCAAAATGCATCAGACCTGTTTTTTTGCCAAGTTGGTGGCAGAACATCAGACGAGGAGAAAACCTGAGGATATAGCCCGTTAGCAGTTGGTTGCCATCAGCAAACTGTTTAGGCTGTCAGAAAAGATGATCTTATGTTCTTTTCAATTACCTGAGCTCTTCAAGATGTTTGTGTGTAATGCAGGAGAGTAATCATCAGCCCTTCAGCAAATGAGCTTATGAGAGCACATATGAGGTGGCCACTACTGTAAGCAATCTATGAGCCTAACGTGGATTAACCTAGTTCTGTTCGAATTACTGCTAGTGTAGTTGTGACTACTTCCATCAGTGGGAAGCACATGCTTCGCTTAAAGGTTTTAAAGCCTCTTCCATTAGATTTTTTAGGTACCATGTTTCTTTTTGGTTTGTTCTTTAACCAAGACAGGTCTTTTCCTAATTAAGAGAGGTCCTGTTGGCTTCCATGGTAACATGTTCATCCTGAATCTGAGCCTCTGTTAGTGTTCCAGGTCATTCTCTGTTCACAGTTTGATTTTACATTGGAGCAGAGAAGCAAAGGAAACAGATTTAATATTAATCTCATACACAACACTGTTTTAAAGGAGAACCTGTTGACCACTTGATACAGCTGAGGAAAAAGTCAGTCAGGTGGGAATGGGAGGAGGAGAGAAATCCCATTCCCTTTCTTTTTACAGGTCTGAAAGATATAAGAAGTGAAATACCTTTTAAAAGATATGTGATTATACCAACTGCTCACATATACTGTCTGCCTATATGTTACATCATGAAGAGCAGGAGGCAAAAAGTTATGTACTATTCATTAATAGGAAGATGCCTTCAGTAGAGGGTTTTTTAGTTTTAGTAGTATCAATGGATATATAGAGAGACGCACAAACATATAGCTGAAGTGGACTGAACCATGATATGATAATCTTCAGAAACATCATTGACTTTGCTAGGACTTTTCCCAAAGATGTAAAGGGTCTTTTTGGTAGAATATATGTTGAGTATTATTTTGACAGTTTCATTTAGATAAATTCTCTAATGTATATCCTTAACTAGCGCTTAACTAATGCTGATGTGCACATTTCTCTAATACAGATCTTAAACCAGTGCTATGATGTTGGCAAAAAACAATATATCATGTACCTTATAGCAAGGTGACCTGATTGAAACGTTTTGGTTTTTTGGTGTTTTTTTTTTTTTTTAAGTCATCTCATTAATTAAAAAACTCCACAAGATGTGATTTTTGGTCACAGCAGAAAATATGAAACTTCCTTTATAAGATATATGACACAATGCTCCAAACGTCATTGTTATTTTATACATAAGGTGTGATCATCTATAGGAAGACAAAGAACAGGTGAATCATTCAAAGAAGAAATCTCATATGTGTTATGTGCGTGGTAACTTGCTGTCTGCTCTCAAGGTTCTTTTCTATTGTAACAACAGTAAAAGCTGAAATTTCTTTCAATTTTAATACAATTCTGAATGGAAAAAGGTATTCTGTCAAGCCCTAAGTGTGGCTTATTTTTGCACAGATCTTTGCTTTTTTTCTCTCAAGTATGCATTTCCTGTAATACTGTTACAGCTTTATGTCTTACTAATGAAACTGATTTCTTTAAAGTAATGCTCTGTGTGAAAGAGGAAGGAGCTAATTTTCAGAGTGGTATTTGATTGAGCTGAAGTTAAAGGAGGAGTTCTAATGATTTCTGTAGGGTTTGCATCTTACTAAAAGTGTTACTTTAAGACAAGACTTTTAATAACTGCATTTAAAAAACTTATGAGAAGTTAATTTCAAAAAGGGAAAACAAGTAATTAATTTGTGTATTGTATTTATTTTCTCTTTCCAGAATTCATATTAAAGATAATGAAGCTAATCAGAATTCTTTAATTAGTGGAAAGTATTTGGATTTACACTGTTATATTTATTCATTAGAATAATTCAATTATGGAGTGTTTGTGGCAAATTCGTTCTGATGGAATGATTAAAAATGGAGTAGCTTTTTCATTTTAGTTCTGTTTTAATTCTCTTGAACAGAATGAAAAGAAAAGGATATCTTCCTTTACTAAATAGGTTCTTCCATAAATAACTGCAATATAATTGACATAGCTCTCAGTGTTATAAGATCTCCTGTACTGCTCATGTGCTCAAGAAATATCTTCCTCATGCTAGCTTACTGCTCCATCTGACCAATGGTGAGCAGGCAGAGTCCCAGTGACTATCCCTATAGACCTATTTCTTGGGAGACTTTACACAGAATCATAGAATCATGGAATCATACAACCATAGAATGTTAGGGGTTGGAAGGGACCTTTAGAGATCATCTAGTCCAACTGCCTTGCAGAAGCAGGTTCACCTAGATCAGGTCGCATAGGAACATATGCAGGCGGGTCTTGAAGACCTCCAAGAAAGGAGACTCCACAACACCCCTGAACAGCCTGTGCCAGGGCTCACTNATTTACTTTGTAAATTTGTAAATATTAATAAGATCCCCTTCTAGTCTCCTCCAGACTAAATAGCCACAGTTCCCACAACTTTTCCTCGTATGAGAGATGTTTCAGTCCCCTGATCATAGAATGGTTGAGGCTGGAAGGGATCTCTGAAGGTCATCTGATCTGAGCACCTTGCTCATGCAGGGTGATCAGGAGTTGATTTTCCAGAACTGTGTCCAGATTGCTTTTGAACATCTCCATGATGAAGACTCCACAACCTCCTTGCACCCAGTCAGAGACACAATACTGTTACTTACTACACCCGTATTTGTCATAGGTACAATGCACACCTGTATTTCTTTGCTTCAAGGCATAGACTTTAACATGCAGTCTAAGCCTAAAACATGCAGTCTTGTAAACATACTAGAGAGATTTGGTGGTCCATGTTGGTTATGAAATATAGGAACACACATATTTTTAAATGAGGTGATATGCACAGTTTCATTGGGATGGGAATACAGACACAAAAGGAAGTTGACAGCTGTACCTGTCATACAGCATATGGCAATTATTTGGTTTGTTGGTTTTTTTTTACATTTCACAATGGAAATGCTTGGAGTTAAAAAATAGTCTCGAGTTTCTCTGAGAATTTAAATCTTAGGTAATCTACATCTTTCATAGAAGGTACAAGCTACAAGAATCAAAGCAAGAATAAATAATTCTGTGAAAGGGAATATAGATATTGCGCTGAAACTTGACTCCAGTATCTACATATAAAATCTCTTGTTGATTCAGAAGTTTCTTACTGGAAACAGAAATTCAGAAAGCACCACAGAGGTAACCAGAGACTTTATCTCTTAAGTTTGTTGTAAGGAAAAGCTGTATTGGCAGGAACACTGCAGCATGGGATCAATTTAGCATGAAGCAGAACTAAAGGCAGTGAGGCAAGAATTTTAAGTTATCCCCCTGGATCTGCAAGAAGTCAGTCAGGAGAACTGAATGACATTCTCATGGAAATGCTATCATCAACTAAACAATAGCTCTATACTCACACTGATCTTACAAAACCTGTATGCTGGAAACATCTGAACCAAAAATAAGTACCTGTTAATAACTTCCTTTCTAGGTGCTGTGGCATTTTTGTCAGTCATCTGCCCCCCAAAGTGTGCTGAAAAATATATTTTTTTAAAAAATACTAACCAGAAACTTCGAAAATTACCTTGTTTGTACACACTGAGGTAGGCAAAAGATACACCTTGAAAACTTTTATTTATGAATTTTGGTGGGAAAAGGGTAGACATTTTTTACTTAAATCAATTAATTCTTATTTAATTTTAAAAATCAATTAAAAATCCTGTTAAGATGATACTCTAAAAAATATGGGGCTTTATAGTGAAATTTGTATAAACTGATAGATGCTGAGATTAAAAATATCTCAGACACTTCTTTGGAAGCTGGAACACTTGAGCACTATTCCTGCTGCCACTCAAACTTGTAGTTTCTACAAAATGGATTATCTTTCACTACAAGAGATTGAGCACGTCCCCACTTAGCCAATGGTAAAGACAGTTTTTTAGGCAGTGAAAAGTATGAGCTTTGAATACCTCATCCTTCAGGCTGAGCAATTGTCCTGGGTTTGGCCAGGATAGAATTAACTCTCCGCAGCTGCCGCTGGGGGGCGTGGCCAGGCTGTTCAATCCCATGTGACATCACGCTCGGGATATCAGGGCAGCAGCTGGGCCGGGGCGGTGCCGCGGCCAGTGCGGGAACTGCAGTTCTGCCGCCGGGCTGAGCGCGGTGAGTGGTTACACCGGGCATTGCTCCTTTTTCTTTGTCCATTGGCCATCACTGTAACTGCCTACTCATTGTGGGGTTCTATTAAACTGTCCTTATCTCAACCCAGAAAGTTCTAAAACTCTCTCTTGATTCTCCTTCCCCAACCTGCTGAGTTAGGGAGGAGTAACTGGGTGGTTTGGTTATTATTCACTTAGGGCTAAACCACCACAGCAATAAATAAGATCTTGGTGTCCCATAAGCTGACGTAGAGCTCTAATTTCTGAGACATTAATTGCTACTTCATTTGTCAAAACAACGCTAAAAGGTGCAACTTATTTTTCTAGCCTGAACCTTGTGATTTGTCTGCTTTAAAATAATGAGTCATTTCAAGTTGATGGTACTTTTGACAAATTCACTGTCCCTCCCCATACTTTTTTTCCCTTATTCAGGGTAGGCGAGGAGAAGCAATGTCGTTTCGGTTTTGGGTTTTATTGGTAACATCTGGTATCAGTGTCTTTCTGTGCTAATGCTAGGCAAAAAATGACATACATTTTTTTTTAAATTTTTTTTTTTGTGACTGATTTCTGTGAATCCTCAACAAACATCTCTATTTTCTGTGGATCCATATGTAAGGAAAAGGCCATTGACATTATTCCACTCCATTAAAATAAGATGAGCTAAAGTCAATTTATGTAGTGGATATTTGTCTCTGTAAGACATCTGATATAATCCTGCATAGATGCTCTATTTATGGCAAAGTTACTACACTTCTCATTGTCAGGGTAGGGAGTGTGGGGAGGCCTGTAAGCTAAAAGCTCAGCCACTGACCACCTGGGTCACTAACCATCACAATCTGTATCTCATTTTTGTCTCCATTTTTGCAAACCATTTGTGCATCTTCAGAGGCTTAGTTAAATATTCTGAATGCATGTTTTGAGACTGGTTTAAAAAAAAGAGAAATAATTATGGCATCTGATTTAGTTAAAACTCTATATTTACAAGGAAAAGTTTTCTATTTTACATGTTCATGGAAACTAGATATAGAGTTCATCATACTGATGAAAATTCAGCTTCAATATTTTTCCTAACTCACCTCTGAAAATGTATCTCTGCATGTCTGTCTCTATATTGCTGATTCTACTTCTTCCCACAATAGATCCAATTAGAAATACTATCACATTGATATAGCATGGGCAGACATAGATTTGCAATGACAACAAAAGTCCGAAAGAGATGCCACTACGTTTAGCATTCTTAAGAGGAAAAACTGAAATCAGTGGATGTTATTTGTAAGACTATAATTGTAGCCTTCTGACAATAATTGTTGTCATTGGGATTCTACAAGACGATAGGAGGATTATCTGCTGCTTTAGTTATTGCAGGTATGTTGCTGAGTACATCAGTGAAAAACAGAAAAAAAAAAAGCATTATCATTAGTTCACAGCTCCCCACAATCACCTCTTATCTAGCTTTTGCTTAATGGTCTCCTTATTCATTTGACTGTGTGCTATGTTTGCAGCAGTCAAATGGCTGAAACAGATACTTGAATGAAAAAGTGGGGCTACAGTAGAAGCTTGACCTTGCTCTGTCTCATGATGGAAAATTCTAGTCACATGTACAGAATATTCCTGTAACTGTCAGATACAGGATGTAATTTACCAGACTTGACTGAAATTATGTATAGTACATATTAGTATCCTTGCCAGAATGCAACGTTGGCTTTAGTACTGATTACATGTCTGCAGGACAGGATACTAGGTGGAGGATTGTGTGTGATGGTTTTAGTTAAAAGAGATGGATACAACTAGCAGTTATTTAACATCTATTTATTTAATGACTTCCTGTGATTTTAGAGGAGTGAAGAATACTGTCTGTTATAGAAAATTAGTCAATAAAAATTGATACTGCCTTCAGTAAGTGATTTTTATTTTTACAGAAGTTATTTTATAGAATGTATTTAATGTATAGAGTTGAGTCATTACAAATAAAAAAATAAGTTACAATCTTGGTTGAGGGAGAGAGAATAGTGGAGAGCTGTCAAATATTTTTATCTGGTGTTATTTTTGGAATCAATGTTAAAATGAGATGTACAGAAAGAGATTTCTGACTCAGAATAAGCTGCTGTAGACATTATGAAACTTTTTTTGCAACTTAAACTGCTTAATTAAATAGTTACACGTCTTCACTTCAGAAAGGTATATTTTCTTTGAGTGAGACAATTGAGCATAGTTATCCAAATATCAAACCCTACTGAATAAAACACGGAGGTGAATTTTCCTCAGTCTTCTTTGTTGATTGGCATATGTCTCCTGCTTGTTTTAATTTTACTAATTTTGCTGAAATAAAAATATGTCCTTGGTCCAATGAATGGAATTAAATAGGATTATATTATCAAAATGCAAGTATACGTTTTAGAACATGTACTAGAAATGATGAATTTAAAACTTTTAACAAGTTATTTAAGGAGTTACACAAGTGCTTGATGTTATCCAAATGAAAAAAATCCCAAATCCAAAAAAGCCCCAAAGCCCTAAACCACCAAATTTTGTGAAAATCTTTATGCTAAAACATTAGGGAAAATTCAGTTGAATTTCCATACAAGTAACTTACTGAAACATCTATTATAATTTAGTCAGCATTCAACTGCTGACAAAATTTGAACAATATTCCAACAATTAATCTTCTCACTTAAAAACAAAGTGTTTCATTCAGCTTTTCATTTAGGAGTTAGGCCTAAGAACAAATAGTTTATTTTCCAGAGTTTCATCCTTGTAGAGAAACAATAAACATCCTGTGCTGGTTTTGGTTTGAGTTTCTTGGTTTGTGTTTTTTTTTTTTGAGTAGTAGTAGTAGCAGTTAATATGGGCCTTATTTAGGACTTGTGCTGGAAATAGTACTGATAACACAGAGATTCAGAGATTTTTTTATTATTGCTGAGCCTTTGATTATTGCTGAGCCATACTTACACAGCATCAAGGCCTTTTTTCTTTCACTCCATCCCACCAGCAAGCAGGCTGGGGAAGCATAGGAAACTGTGAGGGGACACAGCTTGGAAGCTGACCTCAATCAACCAAATGGATATCCCAGACCATATGTTGCTGTGCTCAGCAATAAAACTAAGGAGGAGGTTAGTGAGGGAGGTTCAGTTTAGAGACTGGTTGTGTAATTGTCAGTGCAATTGTTTTCATCTACATAATTTTTCTTTCCTGGTATTTATTTCTCTTGCTTTGTCATTTTCTTTTTCATTAAATTCTTTCTTCTTTCTCCTTCTCTGTTCTCTTCTCCTTTCTTCTTATTTCTCCTTCTTTCTCCTTTTTCTTCTTCAATTATTATTAGTATTGAGTTATTAAACTTTTTTTATCCCAACCTACAAGTTTTCTTACTTTTGCCCTTTTGATTCTCTTCTCTCTTTCTGCTTGGGGTGGGCAGTGAGTGAGTGGCTGTGTGGTGCTTAGTTACCAGCAGGGGTTAAATAATTTAAATAGAAACTATTTAAAACAAAATCCATTAAAGCTGATAAAGCATGTGACTCTTCAATAGAATACTTTTCAAATCTTGTCTTGATTATATATGTTTTTCAGCAAAGCTTGGATTTCTAGCATATACTCTCTATGAGAGTTCATAGGAAGGCTACCTGGGAATGGAAATAGCGCTTAAAGAAGTAATTTCATTTTATCATTTCCTGATATGGAGTAAATTATGGCGTAGCTCTCTGTTATAGAAGAACTGAGGATACGGTGCTTTCTGTGTGGTTATGGTTTGAATATAAAGGACAACTACTGTCTTGGCAGAGTTCAGAATGGGTCAAAGTATAGAAATGAATGTATGGTGTAGTACTGAGATGTTGTTACTGTTACATAGTTTCATATCACTGCTGCCTTTGAAACTCCCTTGTCTGTACTCACCAACTTTATTTTCTTTGGTTTATCCTTGACTTTATGAATTTAATGGAAAACTCCCTGCTTACTAATTTGAAATTTAATTTTCAGTGAAAAAGAGATTGAGTTCTGGAAAGGAGGTGATGAGGGGCAGCAAGGTGAAGATTCAAGGTTTTTATGTTTAAATACTAATATGCTTTTGATTTGTATACACCTATATTTGTTTATGTCTAGATCAGTTACTAAATTAACATCCAATCTTTAATATAAACCCATTAATACACTTTTTTACTAAAGTAAAAATAATGCATGTCAAGCTGTCCTAGATTGAGCTATTGTTTTATTTGCATTGCCCTTCCTTTGACCCACTTGATGGTTTAACCACAGTAAAGCCAGTTAATTTTACTTTTTAATCTCATTTTTTTCTCCAATTTTCTTAATTTTCTGGCAAACTTTTTTTATGTTTTTCCTTTGGACATTCAGCCCAGTTCAGGGGTTAAGGGTTCTTTTATTATTTTACCATTCATATTATTGCTAAAATTACATGCATTTTGGTTCTCTGTGGATAGTGCTAATGAGGAGTAAGAGGAAGAAGATAATAATGTTATTCCTGTTCTTCAATAACATCTGCTTCTTATTTATGCTACTGAGGCTTCCATTGCCCAACATCTTCTCTAGACTATCCACACACGTTAAATCTGGTCTTGAAGTTTTCCTGCATTATTTAAATTATCAAGTGGTTGGTTGTTCAGATCGTAATTTACTGTAATCAATTTTCAGGGTCCTACAGATCAAAGATATTTTTAATTATGAAATACAAGGATGTACATGGACTCATCTCTCAGCAGAATATTAAACCTTACTAACTTATTTAAATTCCCTTAGATGCTATTAAACCCTTGAACAGGATTAAACAGTAGCTCTTCAGTTAGTAGCATATATTACAAACATTTTTTTATTGTTTCCCCCTGAGTAGTAATCCCTTCTCTAGTTATGCTTTTCCAAAAAGGCAAGAGACTCTTTCTCCCTTGCCTTTCTCAATTAGATTTGTGAAACTCCAGTGGACATTTACCTGCACTGTCACTCCTCTCACTGCTGTTGTTCTAAAACTGAGTGACAATCCCCATATTTCCTCTGCAACTTTAACTACACAATGCATTTCCTGTAAGTATTTAAGTGTGACTTGGACTCTTGAACTCAAGATATGCCACTTTTTTTTTTTTCCTGTGAATATGAATGCAGTGCTTAGCATGCTTTACTGTAGAATTGGTCAAGATTTATGATTTAACTAGGTGCACTATCTGAAAGGGAGCCATTCTTACTTACTATTCATCACATCATGGTGAAGCTAGTGGAAATAACAGCATTCACAATCAAAACAATTTTCCTTTGACAGCTTGTTGTTCTTCCTTGATGACTTAAACTTATTTCCATTGATAGTTTCTCATTTATTTCTCAATAATTTACTTTTTGCTTCACACACTGCACCTGACATCCAGTGCTTCTTCAGTTCCTCTACAGCTTCTCTCAACAACCCCAGCTTCAGTCCTGACAGCTGCATGCAAGACTGCTCAGCTCTGCTAAAGGATAATGCATGTAGGAGAGGGATATGCAAAGCTTTTGAGAAATGGATGACCCCTGAGATCATCTGTGAGAGAAGAGTTCTCCATGATTTATTTCAAAAGGGAAAGTATTCTCAAATACACAATAGTTTTCATATATATTATCATAAAAATCTTTTGTGGAATCCACTAATATTCTTAATTAAAAACATTCGTTTGACAGACCTGAGTATCATCAGCCATCCACTGTAAAGTAATGCTACCAAGATCTGCATTAATTTCTCCTGCAGTTAGAGAAGCCTAGCTATGGCAGTTTACCACAAATTGCCCTGAGCAAGACCTACTATTTCTCCATTAGGAGCAGCTGAAGCAATATGTACACAGTTTTAAGCTGCTCCAATTCAGACTCTGCAGTGGTTGTGTATTTACGATGACCTCACACCAAGTGATGATGTGCTCTAGATGTCGGAGGCAATTGAGACACCAATGTGACCCCTTCTGCAACTTCTGCAAGGTACTGATGATAATTTCAAGAGGAGACATATTTTAAACTGTTGCAGCTGGAACCTCCAGAACTTAGAGTGCACAGTTTATAATTGAGACATATCAAATAGGAGTTACAGGTCAGTGTAGTATTACACAATCAGAGAATGGTAGGGATTGGAAGGGACCTCTAGAGATCACCTAGTCCAACCCCACTGCTAAAGCAGATTCACCTCAATCAGGTCATGCAGAAACACGTTGAGGAATGTTTTGAAAAATTCAAGAGAAGGAGACTCCATAAGTTCTCTAGGCAGCCTGTGCCCATGCTCTCTCACAGGAAAGAAGTTTTTCCTCATGTTCAAGTGGAACTTACTGTGTTCCAGTTTGTGTGTTTCCACTTGTCTTGTCACTGGGCACTACAGAAAAAAAAATACTTGCCCCATCCTTTTGGCATCTGCCCTTTAGGTGTTTGTGAGTGCTGATAAGATTCTTCCTGTCTTCTCTTCCCCAGCCTAAACAGCCCCCGGTCTCACGGCTTTTGACATTATTATCTTGTCCTTTTAGGCTTATTAATGTATGTGAAATGCTGAATAAAGTGTAAATATACTCAACTGAACTTTATTTTTGCCATTATATATTATTGGATACCTTGGCTTTTTAAATATTCTTTAGATAAGCTTCTGAAACTGACAGCATAGTCTATTAACTGAGTTGTCTCTTCAGTCCCATAGGAACATACAAATATATATATCTATATAAATATGCACATATATGTATATATAGATAAAGGCAGATGCAAATACTTGGTTAAAATATAAATTATACTGTAACTTGATTGTAGAAGTAGAGTAACAGACAGAATACTTGTAATTCCTCTTACCCAATAAAGATTATGTAAAATTACTTTTTAGGGACGGATGATGAAGTGATTAGCAGCAAAACATAGTGCAGTGGGAGGTCATAGAGGTTGAGTTCTCTCCCAGAAATCACTCAGTCTTGAAGGAAGTCTAAATGAGTTGAGCACTAATGCTGCAAAATCTCTCAGCTGGCCACCTGTCTGGGAGGGGTAAGAAATGGTACTTGTCTGAGATTGGCTTGAAATTGCAGTTGAGAGCCCAATGTTATGCTCTTAAAAGAAAACTACATGTTGAATCAGGGACTAGGCAGAATTTAATTTACTCATCTAAAATTCCACTTTTTAAAAAGTAAATTTTGATTATTGAAAAACGAAGACGGTTGTGGGAACTGACAAAACAATGACCCACCAAACACTCAGGCATTTTTCAAACAAAGGAATCAAAAGGAAAGAAACACATACAGTGTTTCTTACAGTGAAGCAGTGAAATGTCAGTGTTGTAGCATCTACTTTGGCTTGGCTCCCAGTGAAATCTCTCATGGTTTGCCTACATCAGGAACAGAGATCTTGAAGTGCACATATCTTGAAGTGCTTCTTCTGAGGTCACTCTAAGACCGATGAGGCTAGGTGTAGAAAAGTATACTAGAGAAAAATATCTTCAAGTACTCTGCAACATGGTTTTGGAAAATGCCTATGAGTTTTATGGGGAAAAATCTCATGAATCTTTAATCTTTCATTTGCAGTCCTCTTGGCAGTCCGCTAAATTTGGCTGAGATGCTTCCCTTGCTGGGGTTCCTAAGGAAAAGCAGAATAAAAAAACTACTGAAAGCATACTCTCAGAGAGAGATAGTGAACTACCTTCATACACCTATTCGGCTAGTTTACTGGCAACCCCAAAAGTATATCACTCAAATTAAAATTAATTTATTAATATTTCATAAGGCACAGAAAAGGTAGGATGACTGTGTGTGTCGTTGACTCAGGTAAAGGCTTTCTGCCTTCAGAGGGAGGAGTCTTGCTTCTGTTTCTTCTCTCCCAGTTGTGAGGTCACACTCTTACATGAGATCTGACCTCAGTTGGATCTGATCTAATTCATTAAGACTGTAAGAAACTGTTCAGGAGTTTTTGTTTTGTTTTTAAATTAGTTTTTAGGCATTTGAGCAAGTCAAATTGACTCAGAGGAAGGAGGGGAGTTTAGGGGTTGGACCAGATGACTTCCAGAGGTCCCTTCCAACCATTCTGTGATTCTGAGAGGCAGAGGAGAATTTGATGCCAAAGGTGTGTTTGGCTGTAAGGATATAGGCAATACCTATGGGGAGCAGGGTAGAGAAGGACTTTTTGTTTCAACAGGAGTAGCCTATTATTTGGGCTTCTCCTGTTTCTTGAAATGGTACTTATGAAAATGCATATCCTTATACCTCCTTCTTATTCCAGTTCCTTGTCCCTGGAAGCTCATCACAGCACAGATCTTGTTACTCATTCTGTCTGTAAACTGCCTACCATAGTTCTGGGGCTACAGAACTATTTATGAACAGTAATAATATACCTGTCACATGCTCCAGTAAGTGCTCACTTTATCTCCTGTCATCATTTGCTGGTACTTTTTTTTTTTTTTCCCTAGGGTACTCTTCAAATGTGTCTTTTTTTTAGCCAGCAGTATCAATTTGAAATAATTGAGATTTTGATACAATTTAACTTTAATTCTTATTTATATTATAACTATTAAAACATTTCCTTACAGCTTCTACATTTCAGCATACAAACAGAATGATCTCTGAGCCTTCTCTGTTTTGCAGTGGTTGACAGAAAGCTAACCTCTATTCATTGACCATGTTCTCTTGGTTCTTTGAATTGAATAATATTGAATTTCAAAGGAATTTTTTTCACTTTGTTTCTCTCTCCACCTCCAAAATTTTGCTGCCAATGTTTTACCATAAAACACATTCAGATAGGCAAGATGACCTGCTTCACTTTTCATTTAGTCACTTGAACAAAATGACCCTTAGTTTAACCTTTGCTAGATCTGACAATTGTAAGATACTTGAGGAAAAGGCATACTGCATAATACATAACACACTTCCATATTTTGTTATCCCTGAAGTGCCCTAGAAACTTTCCTGAATTTGTGAGACTTTATGCTAGCTTTTTTTGCAGTGAGTAGTGAATCTCTTTGTATCCTGCCTTCAGTCATGTAATAAAGAGGCTTCAGATTGTATTTGCCTGTGCCATAGTGAGAGATTTTAGGTACAGAATTAATAACTACTCTAAAAGACTGCCTGGCCACTATTTGCTATTGCAATACTATTGTAATGAGAATCAAGGCATATTCCTCTTTCACTCCCACCATTAAGAGAAGTAAGAATGTCTTATATGTTGCGTATGTTGTTTTTCTAGAAACTTACATTTCCCATATCTGTAGTGATAAGAACAAAGAAACTGTAGTCCACCAAGTCTTCCCTAGAGACGATACCAGTGGTAACGTGTTGCTGTATCCCATCTTCTTACCTTTCTTCACATATATCATTTGGTCCTAGTATCCTAAAATGAAAGTGAAGGTGATTTTAACTGCTGGTTCTTATAGAAAGAACAAGAAAAGACAACCCTGGAACGTGAGTGGATATACAAGTTAAGTAACAGGTGACCTGAGACAGCAATGTGCAGCATGAAATATTATTTTTTTTTGTATACGTGCAACCATTCTTACCTTATCTTTGTGTAACAGTAGTATCTTCAAGGCTTAGAAGCTGACTAGATGAAAAAGCATAGGAAATTCTCCTTTCTCTCTCTTTCTCAGTTGTCTACAGGGCTACATGAATAGTGCCTAGGTTGAAGCCTTTATGACAATAACAAAATGGGACCAATCTGTACAACACAGTTCAGTTAATACTGAAAACAGACTTTCCTTAATAAAAGAAAAAGGATATATATTTTTACAGTTATTTGTACAGTTATTTGAACTCAGTTGTTTTGTACATTTCAATAATATGGCTTTTCATTACAAGTATTCCAAACAAAGTCACAATCAGATTACTAACTCAGGAGTTGAACTGTGTATCAAGGTAGGAAAGGCTGATATGAAGCTGATGGACTCTCAGTTTTTCCATGAGCCAGAAGTCCTTAACAAGAAATGTAAGTATGCTCCTTGAAGGCGCTTAGCTGAGTACATGTACAAACATTAGACATTGGTGCTGAGTGTAAGATGCAAATAGCCAGGGTTACATAAGAGGAAAGTTGTGAGGAGAAAGGTAGAGAAAGCACACCCCATAAGGATGTTCTCAAAACACTTTGTTTAACTATTTATGTGACCTAAGAATGAATCAGTGGAGAAATGATGAGATTATGTGTAGCTTTGCAACCAATAGCTTTTTCTGGTTAAAGAAGGAACGTTTCCAGTGGTAGCTGCATGGGCTTTTAAGTAAATGTCTATGGAGGTGCTTGGTTATATTAGGGGAGGGGTAGCAGAATGACTATGGGGCTGATCCTCACTGACACTGTCTGAACAAATGGGTTCAAAATGAGCCTAGCTATATCCCCAGGTTGCAATCAGACCTTCCATTAGCTCTGTTTAGGAGGGGAAGTGACAGAATGACTTGGTGGGCATCTGGCACCCAGACAGGGCTAAACCAGCACACTTACCCACAGGCCATAATTTGCTGGCATTTTAAGGTTCTGGACCAGATCTGTACCAAATCTGCTCATCCCATATAATATTTAATCCATATGCCTTTTTGTAACTTGCCAAAGATTTATTTGATATACTGTGCATATAAAAACTAATATTCCAGTACTGATTTTTTTAGTAGCTATTTTAACTTGATTCACTGTGACATTCCCATGTGTAATGACATCTTAGCTACCAGTTTCACATCATTAATTATGATATTGCTCTGTACTGTGACAACAGGCCTAAATTAAAACTTGTTTTAAAATGTATAAACTGATGTTTCTCAGGGTCATTTATTTCATAAAGTGATAGATATTGTAGGCATGAATGAGATATCACTTCCAGTTCTGTGTTTTGCCAACAATCTTTTTGGAGTAATAGCTGTTGGATAAACAAAAGCAAAATTGATGTGAGAACCTCTTTTGCTTTTCCTGTTCCATCCCATATCAATATTTCAAAAACATCAAGGATCATGAGAAGATTTTTTCTCTTTCATTGAAGAATTCTACTGAATGTGACCTTACATCATCCACTTAAGCATATGGCTATAAAGTGTGTTCCAAAAGTCTTTCCACAGGAATTTAAGCACACACAGGCTTAGGAATTTAATCTAAATTGTTTAGGATTAACTACAAAAAATAATCATGATCATTTTATCCAGTGAATAATGGATTTTCTTAATCTGATTTGAAAACTGGATGCAACAGCAGTAGTTGCTGTATTTTTACACACAGCAAAAATAGACTAAGAAAAAGTACTTTGATTGTGTGATTTCACCTTTGCTATGTTGATTTCATAGTTTACCATAGTTTTTGGAACATGCATTTGTTTAAGAGAAACAACAGCTTCCTGCTCCCTTTGCATTTCAGCAACGCAGGTATCTAACTGTTATATGTTCTATTTTTTTGTTTGGTGATTTTTTGGTTTTTGTTTTTTTTTTTTTTTGTGTGTGTGTGTGTTTTTTTTTTTTCCAACAGGACATGCATTTGGTTTGTTAACAGATGGTCTTTTTTCTCTACAGTGCTAATCAAACTTTGATACATTTGGATTTGCACAAGGGAAAAGCTGACAAGGCTGACTGAGCGCATCTGCTTAGCTGTTTCTTGCAGTTCCTGAGAAATGACTCAATATTCACTTAAGGCTGAAATGCTTGAACTTGAGAGTCAATATGGTGGTAAAAACGTCAGC
The DNA here is from genome assembly GCA_013401255.1 of Urocolius indicus. Taxonomy (NCBI): domain Eukaryota; kingdom Metazoa; phylum Chordata; class Aves; order Coliiformes; family Coliidae; genus Urocolius; species Urocolius indicus. The sequence continues at coordinate 99,882 of WBNH01006337.1, read as the reverse complement.
TTCTGTAATCAACTAGAGCAGCGTGGCTGCGCACACATCTCAAAATAACAGCTTGATGACACCAACTCTTTTTAATTGACAAATTGCAACATTACTGTTTAGCAGCATCTGAGCGACATCCTGTTTCTGAAAAACTCATGTAACCAATGAATTTCATAGAATCATAGAATGATTCATTGTACCTGGCTTTTCTCATGATAATTATTTCACAAACATGATGGTTTCAAGTCTTATTCTTCAAACTTCGTGTATCTCTTCAAACAGTATTTTGATATGCAAAGAACCTCTGCCTATAGAAGATTTTCAGAATAATAGAGGTCAAATACAGTTCCTGGTACAGAGTTTGATTCAGAAAAAAAGTCAGGAAGGCTGCTCCAGTAGTCTTTCCATGTGAATAAATGGTGAGGTGTTTTTTTTTTTCTAAAACCTCACTCTGAAAGGGGAAAAAAAAAAAAAAAGCATATTTTACCTTTCTTCTTGGCTCTCCTTGGTGACCATGTTAGTACCATAGGATACCTGAGCTGCTGCCAGCATAAAGAATGCAAAGTATTCTTGAAATAACAGTACAAAGGAAAGATGATAACAGGGCTGGCTTAGTGTCTTGCTGTATGACTGTATAGACAAAACTTAGGCAAGGGTCTCAAAACCAATTTTACCTGGAATTTCTAGAATGAAATAGGGCAAGGAAGACTATTTTTTTGGAACCGTTTTTGTTTTTCCTGCTTAACTAATTTTTTGGAGCAAGATGTGAAGAACATCTAGTTTCTTTGGGTTGTGATTAAAAATAAAGTTAATATTGTCAAGACTCACCCACTGACATTGGCCTGGTCAGCAAGCTGCTTTCTGGGGTTAGTATCTCAAGTGAGCTGTGTCACAGTTTCCTTTCATTCTAGAAAATAAGGCATAGGCAAGGTATGGATGGTATAGTGTCAGAGAGAGCACCTCCAGAGAAATGACAGACACCAATATGATTAAGGTCCTAACTCTCCACTTTATTAGCGAGCATCAGGCTTTTATATGCAATGCAAAGCTAGCTTGGTTACAATAATTCTGATTGGTCTCTTCCAGTTGCACTTTTTGTGATAAGCCTTGCGGTTTCATATACTCCTTCAGGTTCCGCTTTGCTACATTCTTTTATCTAATTCCTTCTCTATCTCACACAGTTTCTTTCCCAGATGCACAGCTGCCTTCATATCTACACTCTAATAAGCAGCTCATCCTTGACTGTTCTTCAGGCCCACTGTTCCCAGGCTGATGTAGCCAAAGTCTGAGCCTCATGCAGCTTATGGTCTCACTTAACCAAAGTCTGGGTGGGCCACATGACATTTTTCCTTCAGGTACATTGCTACAGTATAATTACCTTTTTGTTGGTATATTTTTTTTGTATGTGTGTTTGGTTTTTTTTGTTTTCTTTCACTTCAATGCAGCATTCATAACTCCAATCATTATTTGGGTAATTTTGGTCCACTTTTATTCTTCATACTTCTGATTTCAGTGCAGTAGTATTACAGGTAACTTTTGTTTGAATATTCTACGTACAGCACTTTAGCAAGGTGGCTGTATGTGAAGTTTGGTGAATTCTTAGTAAGGCATATTTTTTCCTTTTCAATATTGAGTCCTCATAACATCTAAAAATTCTCTACACTGTGTTCTTTGATAGATATTGATTCTGCAACAACTGCAAATAAATAAGATGTTCTTTTTAGTATATAATTATTTCAATAATAAATTTTTTTGGACTGATGTGGTTTACCTAATGCTTCATTTTTTTTTTTACTTGAAATAGTATAGAGAAAATCAGTTAAATGGAGAAAATATTTCTATTTCAGGCAAATTATTTTCTTTATTGCACAGTGGTACCATTACTAAAGCTGATATTTTTTGGAAGGTAGCGTACTTTAATCCTGCACCACTAATCAGAGAATCAGGAGCTCTGTATCTGCAAGGGATAATAATCCTTTCTGTACATTTTATTTGTGATGTTTCTCTTTTATCAGTTACGGCACATCACCTTGTGTCTCATATAATGTCATGATAAAATCTCATTATCTTTATAGTGATTATATGCATTGCTGGATCTAAAGATACAGGATTTAGGTTATGGAATAGCCCAATAGCTTCAGTGGAAAAAATAAAACCAAATAATTTTGCTTTTTTGCTATCACAAAATATAAAAAATAAAGTTAAGGGACAGAGGTGAAGCAGCTGTGTTATCTAGAACCTATGACAAGCCAGCATTCCCTTGCTGCTTGAATTCAAGCATTTCATCATATGTCTGCTATACATCAAAGCTGACATATCATTTTCTATGATATACTGTTTTTTTTAATATAAGCCATAATATCTGTGTTGGGTTGTCACATAGGAGCTAATTTTATGATGTATGTGTATATCTCTTTCCTTATAAATGTCTACTCTGATCCATATTTCCAAGGTAGAGAAAATCAGCAAAGTGGACTTTTCTAGTTGAAGCAGAACAGATAATTGCAAGTTTTGCATATCACTGTAGAACTATGATGTAAAACATATTGCCTTCTCAGAGTGTTATTTATGGATAATGATGTCTCCACAATTGTAGTTTTTTCTAGAGACTTTCTTTAGCTCAGACTAAATTAACGCACAGAGAGGTACTGTATGTTGTCTAAACATCTATTGTTCAGCCTCAGATGTGACTGCATATCAGGGCTTGGGAAATGATTTAGCATTTTTTAGGCTTTTGCACACAAAAGTGTAGGAAGAACAATGAAGTGCAAAGTCTGCAGATGGATATCTTATGTGTAGAAGTGGAATAAGCAGTACATTTAACCAAATATGAAAGAAAGATGTCCAATATGTAAGAGACATGGCATTTAAACAGTAAGAAAGAAATGAAATAGGAAGGAGGAGTGTTTGGTCTCTTCCTTTATATCACCTTAACACATTCTTTAATGTACTAGTTTATACAGCAAGTACTGGGTGAGAGTGATGCCTTTCTTTTACAGTATAAATCATGTTCTAAAATGACTGCACCCACTACGCATTAGTAGAGTTTTCCTTAGTTAACTTCAGATTAGTAGTATAGTTTTTCTTGTTCTAGTGCAGGGACAGAGGACACAACAATGCCTGTGGTATTTCATGGCTTATTCCTGTAGAAAATATCTGTTTGTGGTTTACTATAAGTGTTATGTTTGTTCAGGGGTAATGGAAAGTGTGATCAAGATGAAACAAGTTTTCTGTAGTCTTAGTACTAAAAATCTGTTCCATGCATGTGATACGGAGAACTGAGATTGATGTCTCAAATACTTCTTCTCTGATATTCCTTTACCTTGGATAAATGGACATCATAACAAATAGAAGGCGTATACATGGATAGCTTGGTTCTGAATCTACTGCAGAAACTGTGGTTGTTTATTGTGTCCCTCTCTTTATAGAGAAGAAAGATTTGTGTCTCCTCTATAAAGGGAAGTACATTTTTGAATGCTTATCTTTAAATAAAGTTGCTGGGACTTTTGAAATATAAGATTAACCTGTGTGTTACTTGCTTACATTTTAGTAATTGCAATTGTAATCAGCTCACAATTAGTACGTAAGCTAGAAAGGAATAAATTCAGAATCACCTGCACTGTTACAGATTTTCCTCACAATTGGCAGTTGATGTAAAAATCTGAAGTGAAGCTACCTTCTTGCTTCTCACCCACTTTGACAATGTAGGTAACATAATTTGCATATGTGTATTTAGGACCTACATCTTTGACATATCTATAAGCTCTATGTATCTGTACATGTGAACTCATATTTGTAGATGTGGTAAAGGTTAGTCCAAAGGCAGTCCAGATTTATACATGTCACATGCAAACATTTCAGTGCTGAAATTCTTCTTCAGAGTCTAATAGAGTAGTAGGATTTTAAGAAATTTAGAAGGCACTGGGATAGGATGAGAAGAACAAGGAAATCTTAAAAGAGCACCTGCTCAAAGCTTTTCAGAAGGCATTGGCATAACAATCTGAAGACTTGTGTTTCTTCTTCGAAATATGCTTTGGTTTATGAAGAAATTATGAGGCCGCATTTGTTAAAATCTAATTATCTTTACAACAGTCTTCTGAATGCATGTTTGGTGCAGCAATCTTAAAGGGCATGGAAATAACCCAAATACTCTCAGCTTTGCTAAAGAAACATGAAATTACCATATCAACAAGAACTAGCACTAAAAAAATGCTCTTGTAACTCTCCATAAAGAAATTACATTGCCTCCATTTAACAGATGAGGGGAACTGATATGAAGACTCATGCAGGAAAATGCTAAAGCAAACACCTATCTTTAAGCAGCTTTATAAAGCTTATCTTTCAAGAGCTTAGACTATAATTGACTGAAAAGCTATAGCATTGCTGCCTGTAGAAGCACATTTCCTGATCACATTCATACACCAAAATCACAGGGCTTTCCTATCTTAGTAGAAAGTCAGTTGTCTCAATATCTACAACTACTTTACGCAGTCTGACTAATCCTGAGGCATATGGAGCCAAAAGTGAAGTAAAACATTTATGAAGTGTAATTCAGCAGCATGTGACCTTGTATCTATAGCATCTCTGGTATTCGAATAGAACCTTAGATTACTGTTTTGGAGGCTGTGTAAGAAAAATCTAGGAGGATGGAAACAAGCTGTGTTGTCTATTCAGTTCTCTACCAAATATCTTTTCAGGCTAGCATGGAGAAAAAATATATTTTCATTGAAACAGCAACCTATCAAGCAAATGATGACTCTGAGGATCAGGAAAACATTGCCTTATCTGAACTATGGAGGCGACATTTATATACTTTATTGTTTGAGGTGTTAAATTAGGAGACAAGTGGAAGGGTCAAAGTGGTCTTATGTAAAAAGTTTAGGGACAATGGTCTGCTTAATGAGCTTGTTTTTCACAGTTAGATCTTATAAATTTCCAAAAAGGTAAATGATGTAAACTATCTGTAGTATAGTGTAAGTGGATTTATAACCAAGTACTCCTAAACTTTGAGGAACATCTGACACGATTATGCAATCAGAAGCTGAAATAGGACTTCAGAAGCATTGATGTCATGTAAATATATATGTATCTTTCTATACTAATCTTTCTTTCCAATATGCAACTTTGAAGTGCTGAGAGGGAGACAGCAATTGTATATGACTGGCAACAGAGTCTGCAATTGCCCTGAACCACAAGGTGAAGGAAGAATGCATATGAAAAGCAGCAACTAAGACCTCACTAGCAATAAGGATTAGCTCACTAAACCACTTTTTCTTATCCCCCTTCACATAAATGACTGGGACAGTGGGATGGCTCTGTGGCTTAGAAACTTTACAGCTCTTGAAGCAGTGAAGCTGGAATGCAAATCAAGGCTACCAGCTCAGCTTCTGCACACAAACCCATAATTACGACATTTGTATTTAATAAAGAGTACTAGAAACTCAGGTCAGATGTACCCCACTTTTAATTTTATTCAAATTGGAGGTGTTAAGCAGGTAATCACATCTTAAAGCCTGAAGCTGAACACCCACAAAATAATATGCTGCTCCTGCCTATATGGGAAAATACCAGAATAAAAGCCTCCTTGTTTGCTACATCATAAATGCAAGGGTAGAATCCTGCTCTTGCCTGCCTTGTCTCACTTGGTAATTGCCAACTTTACCTGGAACACCTTTCCTTACTGTCTTCATACCTCTATCCAACAGTAGGATAAATGTCCTGTAGAAGAAAGACTTCAATAATTTGTGATATTGATTCATATAAAAAACTGAGTAGGAAAAGCACTCCTGTCATCACACAGTTAAAGGCTATGGATGGATTTTTTTAATCAGTCAGTTATAGGAGAAAGCATAGCTGGGGGTAGTGTTAACTTAGTGTAGGAGAGGAATCCAGCACTTTTAAATTCCAGATTTGAGAGGTGGTTCAATCACACTAAACTTCACAATGCCTGAAGTGATCCAGCATGTTTTTTTTGTTTTTTTTTTTCCCCTCTATCCACTGCCAAAAGCTTAATCTTGTCCTACAACTGGATGACTTTCATCCATGACTTGATCTGACCTTAGCACAGATCATGCTACGTGAGGAAGAAAAGTGGGGAGCTGTGTTCGAATACTGCAGGATCTAAAGTCTCTGCCATCTGGGTCACTTTGCTCATACATCATGTAACTCTGCTTGTACTTTCTAAGACCATTCTGTGTTTTATGCCCCATTCTCATACATACATCTTTCTCATATAGAGTTTCTGAGTGTATCAGAAGGAACTTATTTTAGATTAATAATTTGATTGCCTTCCTGCAGCTGTCAGGCCATTTGGAGTATGAGCAATAGCAATAATTTTTGTGACAGCTTTCTTAGGTGATTCCATTTCCTTGTCCAGTGGTTGGAGATTGTGCATTCTTCATTTGACTACATGCACACATGGCTTTTAGTATCCATAGGTATTACTTCAATGTCATGTTACATTGTTATTACACTGTTATATTCTATGTTGTGCTAATCACTGTGTATCTTTTACATTTTCTTTTACTCCTAACATAAGTTTTATTTTAAAATCTCACTTCTCTGTCTGTTTGGTTGTTGTTCCCTTTTGCTGTTAGGAAAGAACTTGAGGGATTAGGATGTGGAATAACCTCTTGGATTTATATCCATAAACAATAATTTATATGTGGCTTCATTTTTTATGTTTATCTTGAATGAGAGCTTTGAGGAACAATTAACATTTTGTTTTAGAAAAAGTATTTTTTTTCTCTATTTTGAACCTGAACTGCTTTGAGGAATTTTACCCCAAAATATCTAGAGCTTAACAAATAGGAAACACTTCTCTCACTGAGTACTGTAGAGCTCAATAAATGTAGAGAGGAAGACAAAGAGCTGGTGTCTCAGTTCATTATAAAGAGGGACCTTAAGAGTGTAAGGTAGATTTTAGTCCTTATTTCAGTAGCTGTGATCCAACAAGCTCCTTGTGTGTTGTTATGAGCTAAATACAAATTAGTAACTAGTGCATTTTCTTCTTTTGCAAAGCAAGGACAAGGGCTTGAGCCACAACTCTCACCTATTTGAGAACAGTAGCAATGATTTCCTTTTCAACTGTATTTTTATTAGAATTTCTAGAAGCTATTTGGGCTTGATATGATATACTGCTTTTTCTCTATGTAAAGTTCTTTAAGATGAATGAAAATGCTCTCAGAAAACACATTCTCTGCAAGCAGTATTGCTGATGAGTTCACTGCTAGATGAAATTATATACAGCTGAGCTAGATGTCTCATTGCTGCCAAAGGGACAATCACTCCCTCCGCACTCACAGCTCACTGACAACTCTTCTCTGAACCACTTTAGTTTGGTGTTCCAGTAGGACACAGTTAACTTTTCCTTTGGGTAAATGAGTTTATTGCTGCTTCATAGAATCACAGAATCATAGAATTTTTTTGGTTGGAAAAGACTTTTAAGACCATTGAATCCAACCACTAAGCTAACATTGCCAAGCCCACAAACTAACTAAGTTCTTCAGCACCTTATCTAGATATCTTTTAAATACGTCTAAGGATAACGACTCTACTACCTCCCTGAGCAGCCTCTGCCAATGTTTAACAACCCTTTAAGTGAAAAAGTTTTTTTGTAATATTCAATCTAAACCTCTCCAGCACAACTTGAGGGCATTTCCTCTTGTCCTAGAAGTTGTTACTTGGGAGAATAGACTGACTCCAGCCTTGCTGCAACCTCCTTTCAGGTAGTTGTACAGAGTGATCATGTCTCTACTTAGCCTCCTTTTCTCCAGTCTAAACATCCCCAGTTCCCTCAGTCACTCCTTATAAGATGTCTTCTCCAGACCCTTCACCATTTTGCTTGCCTGTTTCTGGACATGCTCCAGTGCCTCAATGTCTTTCTTGTAGTGAGGGGTCCAAAACTGAACAGAGCACTCAAAGTGCAGCATCACCATTGGGCTTGTTGTGGCCCAAGTGCAGCGCTCAGCACTTGGCTTTATTAAACCTTATATAAGTGTTCTCGACCCATTGATCCATCCTGTCCACATCCCTCTGAAGAGCCTTCCTGACCTCAAGCCTATTTATGCTCATGTCCAGCTTCGTATCATCAGCAAACTTTCTGAGAGTGCACTCGATCCCCTTGTTCAGGTCATTGATAAAGATATTGAACAGAACAGGTCCCAGCACTGGGGAACACCACTGCTGACAGGCTGCCAACTGGATTTAACTCTGTTCCCTACCACTCTCTGGGCCTGGCCATCCAGTTTTCCACCCCATGCAGAGTATGTCCATCTAAACCATGGGCAGACAATTTTTCCAGGAGGATGCTGTGGGAATTCTCTCTTTAGTTAAATGAATCTTCAGTTAAATGAATTCTTGAGTTAAATGAATTAATTTGGCAATGGTCAGCATGTTCAATGAATGCCTGAAGTAGCACAAGACAAGTGGCAGCAGCATATGATTCAGGGAAGGTCAGGTTTAAGGTAATGGAAAGTGGTCTGGGAAGACATCATTTTATAGGAGGAGCATACCTAGTCCTGAACAGGACTACTGAATGTACCTTTCATTACTCAGCCTCCTCTGTAGTGGTAATGCATAAAAGGACCAATTGTATTAAGCTATTTTGTGATTTTAGTCAGGGCTGATTAAAAAAACCCACCACTTGCTTCTTTAATCTCCTCTTTTCCACGGGAGGGTCCAATTTTACTTTCTTATGCCCTCCTTCTCTTAAAAAAAAAAATGCTCTTTTAATTTCTTCCATAGATAGAGCTTTGGCCATGGAGATGTATTAGTACTGGCAGTTTACATATCCCTTGGGCCACAGAAGCAGCAGTACATTGAGTTATATAGAGCTGGAATTCACAGTGACTTTTATTTCATTTTCATTCAGGTCTATTTTATGTTTTTCTTTCCTATTTTCCAATGCACATTATTTGGCCTTGTTGGCATGAGTTCCAGTCACATCAGTGGGAATTACAAAATTCAACCTGAATCTCTGAAAGTACCTATAGAAATTACTTTTCTTATTTCATTCTATATGAAGTATAGTGATACTGCCTTTTGAAGAAGAATTCTCTGACCTAGGGATTGGCTCTTAGCAAAGAAGTAGTATTGACATTTTTTTTCTCTACTCCCACTATTTCTTTCAGATACTTGAGAGAAATCAGGACTTTGAAACAACTAGATAAATTTCAACTCTCCAGGTCAGTCATTTTGTGTCATTTTGGCTTCAGTGCACTTGACTGAACAAGTAAAGAATGTAAAATCAGAACAAGAAATCCAGTATTACCTACATATCTTATTACATTTTTCATCATAGCAAAAGCTGTCATGACTAACAGGAGTTGAGAGGAAGATATATTGTTGTCTGTTTCTTGTCTTTGTTGTTAGGATCTCCTTTTTCAGTGGTACATGAACATCCTGATAAAATTGCACAAAACATAATTTGCCAGAATAAAAGCTTTAAAAGGGAGGCCCTTTACTTCCCTCAGAATCAGAAGGTCACAACCATTCTTAGCATCATCCACACATTACCACACATTATGAATCGAATGATCCATCTAATGCAGTTGTCTATTGTCCATATTATTATGCACAATACTTGTACCCTCTCTGAAGATAACCGGAGATGTCTGCATTTATACTGCAAAGTGTCAGAGAAAGACTATAATTAAAACAGAGTTTGTATAATTGGGAAAAATACAATATTGAAACATAAAAGCTGTTTGGATTATACTAAGATATTGCCAAGATTAAATTTTCCAATTGAATTGTTTTTCTTAGGGAACATACTATGAACGATTCTGAAATGTATACTATGCTACTATAAAACACATATTGTTTTAATTTTCTTCTCTAATCAAACTACTTTGAATTACCTGTGATTTAGGAAATTTATTTGCTTCTCCTATAATTGTAAACAAGTGATTTTCTCGTTGATCATTACAGCTTAAAAACAAGCTCTTATCGTAATGTTCTTGTTGATTTGGATCTTTTTTTGTTGTTTCTTTTTCTTTGTTTCTAGTTCAGTCTTTACATTATGCATGGTAATGAATATTTTGAAGACTTTTCTCTCTGTTGGAAGACTAACTGGTCAATGTAGGTCTCTGGCTGGTGGATCCCTGATGGATTACGAAAACAAGGAGGTTTTCCTGATGAGGCTAGAACCCTGTTTTAAGAAGTAATGTCAAACACAAATTCAACAGGATAGCAGCAGGTTTGCTGGGTGATGGAGGGAGGAAAAGTAACACATTAAGAGCAGGAGACCTTCCTCTACCAATAATAATGCATTATTATTTTCCTAACTGGCTTGATTGGGTCATCTTCTTAGGCAGCATTTATTGCTAGCTATTAAAAGGTTCTTAATTGAATTTACTCTGCTTAGAAATAAGAAATCCACTGGATTCTGATTTCATAAACTGATATGTGTTGATTGCAGTTTGTCAGTCAATTTCTGAGGCTGTTATGTCAACTAAGGTAAAATGCATCATTTTCTCACTTTAAACAAAATGAACATTAATGCTTTTCTCTTCTCTGATTCATTCCCTTACCCCTAGTATATTCCTTTTCAGCAAAAGAAAATGTTTTATAGACTACTAATGTAATTTCTTTTAATATTCTTAATAGCTGTTTGTAACTGAAAAAAAAATAAAGAAAACAACCTAGTAATAACACAAACATGAGGTTTAAGCATTATAGTGAGAATGGGTCAGAATTATTTGCTGTGCCAATTGCATCTCACATGCAGCCAGCAAATAACCATCACATTGGCATTTAAAAGCCCCCAGGAATGTCTCAGCTTCATCGGCATCCTGGAGTCTGCTTCGCACAACCAGAAAAGACACAGCTCATGTTACTTTTGATAGAGGAAGACAATGTCAGAAACTAGAACCTCTGTGGTTTCTTGTAGTCAGTGTTCATGTGTCTCAGTGCTTGTAAAAACTTTCCTTGGTGGTAGGGTGATGGCAATGTGGATATGTGGATAAAACTATGATAGTTTTAGTAGTTGCAAATCTGTCTAATTTTGAAAACACATGAAAGACAGAATTGATAGAGAGTCTAATGATGAACTATGCAAGCAATAGTTCAATTTGTATGCTAAACTAAATTAGATTTAGTACTCCTCTCTAAGTTATGTTTGTCATGGAATAAAACAACTTTTTTTCTTGATGTCTTTAGTTATGTTACAAATAAGACACTAAACCTAAAAGAAAAGAGAGAAACAGTGGAAGTGGAAAACATGGTTTACAATATATGAATAGTTGTTTTGCAAGCAGAGAATCCTGCAGATTTCCAACATTAGTTCCTTATTCTCTTGTAGAGTGACAATTTTCTTATCCTAACAGTACAATCATCAATATGATTCTCCTGATGATCAGTTGATAGCTCAATTTATTGATACTGGAGACTATTTTGCCAGGATAAAATATTTCAGACAAGACAAATCTGGTAATATTTGAAAGGCTGAATTTAGTCAGTTATCATCAGCTGTTTACCAACTGAGATTTAAGGAAAATAGGACATTTCTTTTGCTTCACTGTTTATCTGGTTATTGCATGGTGGGTATGCTGAATAAGCCATTCAGACATTTTATTACATTCATTTTAATTTTGTTTTCTAGAAAAATGCATCAGAATCCCCAGAGAGACAAAATTGTCCTGGATATTATTTGCAGTGTATTGGTTGTTTTCACTTTCATTTTACCACTGATCAACTTTTCAATGGTTTGCATGGTGAAAAGTACTAACATACTTCATTATACTAGAAAATGTGACTTTCATCTACAGATAGTCTTAAGACCTTACTAAAGCTCATGGGAATACAAAGTAAATGAGGAATAAAATACAAAGTAAATGAGAAGCTATTCTTTGCTATGCTAGGAACTAGAATTTTTAAACTATCCTAAAATGTCATTGAATTAGACATTGCCCACACTTAAGATATTACTTCCTGAAGGGCAAAGAATGGAATCTGAAGTCAGGAAACCCAAACTCACAAACAGCACTGTAATATTTGAATAACTCAGTAAAACAAGTAGAAAACCCTAAATGTTGGGCAAAAAGACAGAAAGTGCAAAGCACAAGAGCATGTTTCAAATCTTACTCCCTTTCAGGTGACAGAAACTTACCTGCTTTCAGGTATGGAGACTAAAAGCCTTCCCAAGGCGTACAGACATTGGCATTTGTTTTGAAAGACTGGAGCAGATCTTTCTTCTTATCATCAACACAGCGGTAAGCAATACAACAGGTCTGCCAAATAACATGTTTTATCTAATGATAGATAACAATTGAAGAATGAAGGAGATTAAGAAAGGCTATGTAAACCCAGCAATTAGGACCTTTACTTTGTGGGATGTGTGGGAGAGGATTCTTGTCTTCCAATCTGCTTTCACAAACGTTCACGGATTTGAGGTTCAGTGACCATTGAGTAGAAGCTGGGGATTGTCCTGTGAGCATGAACCAGAGTCTGGATTTCCCCATCCTATATTGGCATCCCAACCACAAGAACATGGACTCAGGTTTCTCCTTCTGCTTTCTGTTAGGCCTATTTTTTTTTTTCTCTACTGTAGTGGTTTTGCCTGGACCAGATTTTTTTTGTAGCAGGCAGGCTACTGGGGTGGCTTATTTAAACACAAAGAGTTGCCAGAAGCTTCCCATGTAACTCACAGGGTTAGGATCAGTCAATTCTAAGCTGGACCCTGCACCTGACCCAGGCCTGGTCAATTAGTGATGGAGGTAACGCCTCTATGAATAACATATTTGAGAAGGAGAAGAAGTTATTGCGCAGTTGCAAAACTGAAGCAGCAACAGGGAAGGAGAATGTGAAAACATCTCCGCAGACACCAAGGTCAGTGAAGAAGGAGGGGAAGGAGGATGCTTAGGCACTGAGAAGAAGGCTCCCCTGTGATATGTGGTGAGGACCAGTGAAGCAGGTTCTCCTCCTGCAGTCCATGGAGGACCACCAGGGAGCAAAGATCCACTCGCAGCCGGTGGAGGAGCCCATGTCTGAGAGGGTGGATGCCTGAAGGAGGCTATGACTCTGTAAGAATTTCATCCTGGAGCAAGTTCCTGGCAAGATCTGGGAGTTTGTGGGGGAGTTGCCTACTCTGGAGGTGGTTTGTTGTCAGGACTTGTGATCCTGTGAGGGGACCCAGGCTGGAGCAGTCTGTCCCTGAAGGACTTTTCTCCTGGTGGATGACCCACATTGGGGCAATGTGTGAGGAGCTGCCCCTGTGGGAGGCTCCATGCTGGAGCAGTTCATGACGAGCTGCAGCCCATGGGAAGGACCCACACTGGAGAAGTTTGTGAGGGACTGTCTCCCATGGGAGGGACCTCACAGTGCAGCAGTGGGAAGTGTGATGAGGCTTCCCTCTGAGAAGACGCAGCAGTAAAGTCCGTCTGTAATAAACTGACCTAAACCCCCAGAGGATCCCCTGCACTGCTAGGGGGGAGGAAAAGGAGTCCTGGGAAGAGGAGGAGTGGGGAGAGGTGTTTTTCAGATGGTTTTATTTCTCATCTCCCTGCTCTTATTGTTTCTTTAATAAACCTTTTTATCCCTAAGTTGAGTCTGTTTTGCCTGTGATGCTAATTGCCGAGTGATCTCTCCGTCTTTATCTCAACTCACAAGCTGTTTGTTATATTTCTCTCTCTCCTGTCTAGTTTAGGAGGGGGAGTGATTTTATGACTGGGTGGATATCAGGCTAAACCACCACATCTGCAATAGACGTAGTACAAAATGGATAATTAATTCACCTAGCTTAAACTGTCCTGGTGATAACTTGACATTTAGTGACTTCTCTCTAAGAGATGGAGGATGAGCAGGAAGTGAGAACCAAACTTTGTCATTTCTGGGTAAAAATTTCAGTGACCAAGGTATTATCTACAAGGCAGGCATAATTTAAAAGAAATAATGAATAAAAATGAATAAACAACCAAACAAATTAATAAATAGAATGGTGTAAGGGACATACCACATCATTCACTGTGCCCCACTCTGCCTGGCTTTTATTGTCAGCCAAGTCCTGGCCCCATAGCCACCATTGCCCTGACCCCTTGGACATTACTTAGCTGCATCCTCCCGCAACTCCCCAGTAGGACTCTCCAAACATGTATCAACACAGGGAGTCTGCCTCTAGGGCAGCTGGTAAATGTCTAAGCAGGAATATCTAAGCAGGAATCCCACTCATAAATAAGGTGGCACTACAGAAATATAGCTGAAAGATGTATTGAAAACTGCAAAGTAGGGTTAAATCCTACATACTTCATTAAACAGGGGAACAAGGCTTTCTCTATTTTCTTTGCAAATAAGATATTTTTGGTACAATTCTGTTCACATCATCAAATACTTACTGGTCTCAAAAGAATCCTGAGTGTAGATCAGGCTAGGACACAAAAATGTCTTACAGAGTCCCATTCTTGTAAAGTACAAGGTGTGATTTAATTTTATAATTGACAATTGTTTGCTTCATTTATATAGGTACTTTTGATATATTATGTTATGCAGTCACGGTTTAGACCAATCCAAGGACGAAAGACCACAATTAGACTTAAGTACCATAGACTTCGAAACTCCTGAAGGACAGGGAAGGTTTAACTGTCCCTTATGTTCCTGGACAAAACAGACCAGGCTACTCAGCTTGGGGAAGAAAATGAAACTTAATTTAATCTACCTCAAACTAAAACATAACAAACAGAAATATACAAAGGAAAAATACTACAGAGAAAGGCGAATGATGGAAGTGCAACCAGCTCTCTAAGGTAACCTTTTCCCCACCCCTTCTCTTCCTGAGATCAGAGCCCTGAGATCAATGTCATTGCCTCTGTCCCCCATGAGCAGTGTTGGGGGTAGGGAATAGGGGGTGCAGTCAATCCTTTCCTAATGTCTCTTTCCGCTTATCGCACTCCTGAGGAGAAGTGCTCCTCACCAGTCCTCCTTTGCTCCAGCTCAAGGTCTCCCACACACCGGACAGCTCTGCCCTCTCTGATGGGCTGCTGCAACCTCAGTTCATCTTCTCCAGATTGAGGTCTAAACTGCTCACTCCCTCTGACCCGGAGTCTCCAGCTCTCACTCCTTCTGGCACGGGTCTCTGCTTCTCATCACGGGCTGCAAGGATGTGTCTGGTCCGGTGTTGCTCTGTCTTTTCCTGGCTGCAGGGTCCATCTGGTCACCTCTGTCTTTCCCTTCCCTTCCATCTCCTTCCATGCATTTCAAATTCCAGTCTTTAAATAGTGATCACAGACGTGCCAGATTGGCCCAGCTGGGCTGGAGATGTTTCCAAACCTCATAGCTGGGAGAAAGCCCGAGAGCTTTACTGGGTCTGCACTGCAGTCCTCTCCCCATATTACCAAGAAAAAGCAGCTCCTCACAAAACCATGATGTGCACATGCAGTTATATAGTGATGACAGCAGAATTTCAATGTCAGACTACGAAAATGTGAGTGAGCTAGCATCCTTCTGCTCACCCTGTTTCCTGAAAGATACTAGTGGGAGTGAAAATGCATCTGTGGTTTGCCGGGGTATTTGTGGTTACATGTACGTCTTTTTCTGTGTACTGTCACCTTGTCAGACACAGAGTCTTTTGTTTACTTCAATTTGTTCAGTTATTTGCTCTACCTCTGTCATCTAACTCAGTTACATTTCTCTAGAGCTTCTAAAGACTTTTTGGTGGTGGGTTGACATTTATGACTACCTTGTAAGATATTGTGGTAGTTTGACCCTGGCTAGATGCCAGGCACCCACCACGCCACTTGATCACCCACCTCCTCAGCAAGCCAGAGAAGGGGAGAAAATAAGACAAATGTCTCGTGGGTTAAGATAAAAGCAGTTTAATATAGAGATAGCAAAGCCGCGCGCGAGAAGCAAAGCGAAGCAGATAAAGCTGTTACTCTCTACTTCCCATCAGCAGCGATGTCCGGCCACCTCCCGAGAAGCAGGGCTTCAGTACGCGTGACGGTTGCTTTTGGAAGGCCCAGAATGAATCTTGCCTCCCCCTCCTGCTCCTCTCCCCCAGTTTATATTACTGAGCTGACGTCATATGGTATGGAATATCTCCTTGGTCAGCCTGGGTCAGCTGTCCCAGCCATGGTCCCTCCCAAGATCATGCCCATCCACCACTGTTGGTGAAGGTGGGGGAAGGAATGCTGGAGAGACAGTCTTGATGTTATGCGAGCGGTAGTCATAATATTGATATCAACAACAAGCACAGCACTGCAAGAGCTACTGTGGAAAATCACTACCATCCCAGACCCACTACAGATATATTTAAGAACTTTGCTGAATTTAGAGCCTTGACTTCTTTATTAGTATGTACATTAGATTAACTCTCTCTCCTTAATTTTTTTTAATGTAATAATACTACTAGTAACCATGCTACTCTGATTGCACAAGTTTGTTTTTAAAAATTTATGCTTTTGCCTTGAAAGAAAAAAAAAAACAGTGAGCATGATGCTTTAAGCTAATATAGTCATTAAATGACTGGATGCAGTAATTTTTAGAACTTTTTTCTCAGAGCTTAATACTTCAAATAAAAGCATCTGAGCTGTAAAAAGTGAAAAACAACGTGTAGGTCATCACACAACTAGCAAACACACATCTCAAAGTAAGATTTTGTCAGTTCAATCAGACTCAGACTGATTCAAAGTGTGAAATTGTCCAGCTTGAATGTTTCTTCTGCCTCTGAAACACACAGATTCGAAATTGCAAAATGAATCTTTTTCTTTTTCCTTTGACAGATAATTTTCTCCATAGGTGTAAGTGAAAATTTCAGTGCAGGTAAATATTCTTGCTGACTGACTGCTTGTCTTCTGTACCAAAAAAACCAATCAAGCAAAAATTTGCCTGTCTGCAAAATGATGATTTCTAGCATAGTATTGATATGGAGTTTAATGGATTCATTTTTAATTTTTATTTTTAGCCAACGGAGCTAGTTTAGTTCATTAGAATTGTTATATCTTGCCAACTTTTACTGTAATGGGACAATCTGAAATAGTTTAGCATTTGACATGACATTAATTTTTTAGGTTCATTTTTCTCTAGTTCTCTATCTTTTTTCAATTAATAATTTATAAATCTTTGGTTCCTCTGGGGTGAAATTCATCCTTGAGTTGACTTTGTTGGTAGATTTGGAAGCAAAATACAAAATATGCTTCTAATAGCTCTCTAATGGTGGAGATTTCTCTAGATTGAGAAACATTGTTGTCTCCATATATCATAAAAGTAAGTGAAAGAAGTCTTCCTTATTCCTGTGCAAGTGATCATAAACAAGCACACACACGCAAAAAAAAAGTTTTACTAAACTAGAAAAACAAGGAAATACATGTGACATAGCCCAGGAAAAAAAGAAGAAGCAATATCAGAAATATGCACCCAGAAACATAGAAATTTCCAGATTGCAAATTAAAAACTTAAGAAGCAGCTCTTCAGCTACTTCATTGCCTGCATGCTTCCCTATTATCTGTCACTGCTTATTTACATTTCCTAGAGCCTGTCAGGTTCTAACATCCCTGTTGCAGTGGTATGGATGGCAGAGCATATTCACAACTCAAGATCAAAGACTTCAGTTATTGCTTTCCAAATGTTTTGAGTTTCACAACTGACTTGCTGTTTATACATACTAAATTTTGTTTCTGCCAACCAATGAATCAAACCCAACCTTGCTGATGTAGCAAGCAAAACACCAGCAGTTACTAACCAAACTGAGCTGGTCTTTCATTCTGATTGTACTCACAGGTGATATGCAGGAACCTTATACCTGGGAGGACCATTTTCTTTGACAAATACGAGAAGGCTTGGCTGCAGAAACTCATAAAATCAATTTCTGGAGTAAGGCAAGGCTCATTTATTTGAGGCTGTGCAGCCGACTGAGGTAATCCAGGGATTCCTGGAGCACAGGGAGGGGAGAAAAAGCGAGTAGAGCCACCAGGACCAGGCAGCTCTCGCGAGGGGGGTGGGCTTGCTGGGAGGCGGAGCTGCAGCAACCGCAGGGGATTTAATCGTCCCCCAGGGTGCGTGAGGGACCAGGAGTGCAGCAAACAGGGCTGGCAAACAGCGAGTGACGTGGCACCCAGGTGTGGCATGGCAGTTTGCACGGCAGAGCGAGCAGGGAGGATGGGCAGGGAACAACCCCATTGCCCACGTAGAGAAACAAAAGTTAGAGAAGTGCCCCAGCTTCAACCTAGCAAAATGGTGAGCACTCACCTGAGGACTAAAGCCAAGGCTCAGGTGGACAAAAGCCAGGTAAAGGTCAATGCATTCACTCAGAGCTGGTTTGTAAAGACACTTCAGTTCAGATGGAATGCAGGGATTATTTAGGGACCTGTGTTTCTGAGGCAAGTATGTGTCATAGGTGTCCTCAAGTTCAGGAACTGCAGTGCCTGGTGAAAGAGCTGCAGGAAACTGTAGTATTAGAGGGGCAGAGGAGGAGAAAGACGGATGCTTCCACAATCAGGTGCAAGCCTCCAATGAATCTGACAAGCCTTGGACCCTGGTTACAAAATAAAGAAGGACAAAGGCTTGTCGTCAAAGTCCTCCTTTTGGAGTGCCCACTGCAAAGAAGTATGAGGCACTGTCAACGAGAGACTTTGACGAGCAAGTTCCAAAAGGGGAAAGCTCATCAAACAACCCATCAGCTGCTCCAACTGTAACAGGTAATGGACACGGTAGAAAGGGGTGACAAGTGCTTGTTTTGGGTGACTCACTGCTAAGGGGCACTGAGAGACTCATCTGTGGAGCAGGTAGGGAGTCAAGAGAGGTGTGCTGCATGCCAGGAGCCAAGATCAGTGATGTGGCTGAGATAGTGCCATGGCTCATCAGAGATGGAGGCTACTACCCCATACTTGTCTTCAAATCAGCCAAGTGAACTCTTGACTGAGAGACTGGTACCAGCTGGAAGGCTTTGGGTTCTTTGACAATGGATCCTTCCTTGGGAATGACAGCTTGATAGGAAAGGATGGGATTCATCTCTCCCATAAGGGCACTGGAAAATTTAGGAGTAGGCTAGCAAACTTAATAAAGAGGGCTTTAAACTAAGAGACTTGGGAGGTGGAGGGAGAAGCAAAATAGAACAAGTTGTCCCCTCTAGCTGGGAAACAAGGCAGGACAGGGAACACAATGATAAGTGCCCTTCATCCGCACACTGGGCTGAGATGTGGAAAGCTGATCACCCTGAGGGAGAGTCAAACCAAGGAGGATCCTCCTGCACTCGTCCAGGGAAACCTGTGTGTTTGAGTGAGCCTCTGTGCTGCATCTACACCAATGCGCACAGCCTGAGGAAACAGCAGGAGAAACTGGAGATGTGAGTGCGAATGCAGGGCTACGACCTCATTGCAATCACAGAGACATGGTGGGACAGCTGCCATGACTAGAGGCTATGTATTGTTCAGGAAAGATAGATTAACAAGACGTGGAGGAGGAGTTGCTCTCTATGTGAGGGAGCAATTAATGTGTAGTGAACTGTGCCTGGGTGGGGATCAGGAGCAGGTAGAGTGTTTATGGGTAAAAATTAATGGGCAGGGCAAGGCAGGTGATATTGTTGTAGGAGTTTGCTACAGGCCACTTGATCAGGAGGAGGAAGTGGATGAGGCCTTCTACGAACAGCTGAGAGCTGCCTCACGATCACAATCCCAGGTCCTCATGGGGACCCTGATATTTGCTGGGATAGCCACAGAGCCAAGAGCACACAGTCCTGAAGGTTCCTAGAGATTGTTGATGACAAGTTCCTGTCACAGGTGATCAAGGAACCAATGAGGAGGGGTGTGCTGCTGGACCAGGTGCTGACAAATAAGGAGGGTCTGGTTTGGGGATATGAAGGTTGGAGGCAACCTTGGCTGCAGCGATCACGAGATGGTAGAGTTCAAGATCCTGTGTGGAAGAGATAGGACGCAAAGCAAGACTGTGACCCTGGATTTCAGGTGAGCCGACTTTGGTCTCTTTAAAGATGAACTCAGATGGATCTCATGAAATATGATTCTAGAAGGTAGAAGTGCCCATGAGAGCTGGTCTTCAAGCACCACTTCCACCGAGCCCAGGATCAATGTGTTGCAATGCATAAGAAAGGAGGAAAAGGAGGTAGGATGCCTCCATGGATGAACAAGGATCTGCTGGGACAACCCAGGCAGAAAGCAGCCATCTTTGAGAGGTGGAAACAGGGGCTGGCTTCTTGGGAATAGTATAGGAACATTGCCAGGGTGTGCAGGGGTGCAATTAGGAGGGCTAGAGCCCTTCTATAATTAAATTTAGCCAGGGAAGTTAAGGAAAATAAGAAGGGTTTTTTTCAGATATATCAGCAGCAAAAGGAAGATGAAGGAGAATGTGTAC
>WBNH01006337.1:0-78390 GCA_013401255.1 Urocolius indicus | reverse complement strand
GAAGCTGGAACACAAAAAGTTCCATTTAAATATAAGAAAAAGCTATTTTACTGTGAGGGTAATGGAGCACTGCGACAGGATGCCCAGAGGGGTTGTGGAGTCTCCCTCCTTGGAGATATTCAAGACCTGCCTGGACTTGTTCCAATGCAACCTGATCTAGGTGAACCTGCTTCTGTGGGGGGATTGGACTTGATGATCTCTAGAGGTCCCTTCCAACCCTAACATTCTATGATTCTATGAACCCATGAACTTTATGCTGAATTTCAGAGACAGAGAAACATCAGGTAAATAATACAGGTCAGTGCTATGCAATGTCTTCTCCTTTCTCTAAGTAACATCACCGTCATTTTTACACCTAAACCTCATGTTTAGCCTCTTAGCCACAGCCTTGTACCAGAGGATTGGTTTTGATTGTTTTTGTAGCATTATACTCATTTTGATCTCATTATCTACCACTCCTTTGTACTACATCTCTATGCATATCTTTACAACTTTACTCTGTTTCATTTCACAGCACTTAGTTTTGTAATTTGGGAGTTCTGAAGTCCATGTTTTTCAGGTGAGCTCATTTTGAAGAATATCCAAGCTGGACAGTTTGAGCATCACAAGCTATGATCTCAGAATTATTAGTTTTAACAGCGAGCTTTGGCATCATTTGCAGAATTTATCTAGTGTTGTCTTTTCACTTTTTCTTTGGAAAAAAAGCAAGTACAATTGTGTTTTCATATAACTTTAATTAAGTAGTCTTATCTGGGTTTTGAGGTTTTTTTTTGTTTATTTGTTTAATAGGACTAATCTGTTAGCATACAGGATGAATGGTGTTTGCCATTCATGACCAGCTATTTTTTTGCTTTTATCTTAATTCAGTATTTGACCTTATATTTTATTTATTTCAAATTATAAGAACATGCAGTGAAATTGGAATTATTAATTTCCTCACGGATTTTATTGCAATACTCAGTCATGCTTTTCTCAGTGCTTCTGAGGAGTTTATTTGAATACATTTCCAAAAACTTCTCTGATGTACAATGTTATGAATATTCCTGTTTTATTGCGAAGGAACTGAGATACATGGCAACTAAGGCTGCAGTTTCATAAGAAGTGAAGTTGATACGCTGTTTATTTACTAATTTATTTAATTATTTATTTATACTTGTTAGTCCCTTTTATAGTAATTTTAATTTGTTAAGTAGAAAGCTATTTTTCTTCTTGCCCCCCTCACCAGTTAAAATTCCTGCGATATTAGAGTGCATTGTGCAGTCATGGTGTGGCTTTGAGAGCAGAAGTGATAGTGGAAGTGGAGTTCTTTACCTGTCAAGAAAGGTAGGAACTTAGATTTGTTCAGCTATATCTTTTCAACCTCTTCACAAGATTTAATACATCAGGGAAGGAGCTTAAAAACCACTTGTTTTCATAACCTTTTGTAATGAGTTTCAACATTTGAGTACATATGTTACGTTAAAACCTCTTGGTACATTATGTAGCCTCATGTAGTCTGTATGTTGTTATGTACCTATCTGTGGTGTTGGTTTTAGATTGTTTTTTTGCATTTTCACATTTCAAACTTTTGAATTATGCTTTTGAATTTGTGTTTTTTTTTTTCTCTGCATCCCTCTGCAGCAGCTGAAGATAACAAGATGAACAAGGACTAATACACGTACAAAGGAGCACATGGACTCTTCATTAACATGCACAACATATATTAGAGTTAAGAAGGGCTTCTTTTCAGCATTTAAAATCTTGCCTAGTTACCAGCTAAGAGATCTGGCTTCAGCTACCTCATGAAAAAGTTCCAAGAACAGAAGTTTTTACACACAGGACAGCTGCTTATTGATAAAAAGAGAGTATCAGTCAATGTTTGGCAGGAGACACTGCTAAGACAGAAAATGCTGATCAGAGACTACTGATGAACCCCAAATCCTCAGTTCTTCCTGCAATGTATTCTCACTATAGCTTGATCTTATTGTATCCTCTGAAAATATTTTACTTGTTTACTTATTGGTAAACAAGTGAGTAAAATGTTATTTTCTATCAGTAACTTTGTGCCTTTGTTTATTGACAACTGATTTGCTAAAGTATAGAAGAATCTCTTGCTGTCTTTTTGACTCCCAGTCTCCTTCAGAACTGAAGGTTTATGCCTGACCTGATACAGATATTGCCTTGACTGATGATGTATTTACATGTAGGCAGGTGGTGGCTTTGGGTCCCCTAGCCCCTGTGACAATCATAGAAGAGCCTCCAGACTACACATTTAGTCATATATTTTTTTTATATTGGCTGATGTTAGTGACGAAGGAAGGGGTATAGCTGAGTTTCCCATGACAGAAAAATTGCTTTGAGGACCACAGCTTCCTTCTGTTTCTATCAGGTGGAAGAACTAGTTCAGATGTCTCATGTGTGAAACTGAGCACAATAACATGGCTAATGACATTTTCAAAGCTCTCTAAGGAGCTGTGCAGTGATGTTAAAAATGTCTGATGAAAATAGCCTGATCTTCTGTTTTCCAAAACATAGCAACTTGTCACAGTAAGTTCACAAAATCAGTCAACAGTATGCACTGTGGAAGACTTTGAATGTGTCAGCTGTGAATATCACAATAGTGTGAAGAGTACATTGTTAATTAACTCTAGTGAAAAGAAGAATTACAACTAATAAAAGGTGAGGTCAGTTCAAATGCTCAGCACCACTCTGAAATTTTTTGACACATGCTAGAAGGTGTTCTACTTCTCCAGAGGGCACAAAGTTACAAGAACTGTATATTAATTCTTCCAGTTTCTCCTTGTTTGATTTATATTTTTTAACTCTTAGAAATGAACAGGAGCTCCAAAGATGGATTGGTTTTGGTTTTTTTGTTTTTTTTTTTTTTTTTCCTGTGATTCTTATTCTTACAATATATTACCTTATGGTTTGAGTGAGAGAAAGTTCTAGGGAGAAAAATAGCCTACAATCATAATGAAAGCTGTATTTGTTGTTGTCCCTGTCGTGTTAAGGTAGCTAGATGTTTTCTTGAGTGCTTGGTTTATTTCATCTCATTTTACACAGTGAAAAGGGACAGTTTCCAAGGGAGTTGTCAGCTAACAAAAAAGGGCTTTATAAAATATTCTGGACGACTCAATAGATTTCTATACATGGAAAGTGGTGTTATTTATTTGCTACCTGAGTAAAACTTAATGAAAGTGAAAATGTTTTAGAGAATATCTGTCATTTTTGAATGGTTGTCAGGTCTAGGTTTATATAAAAATAATGCTTCCACTGTTTCAAAAAATCTGGTGATAGTTGCTCTCTGATGGGATAGAGGAACTTTTAGCCTTGTGCGAATGGTGAATAAGAATTTAGGCAGCTTCTGTTTCTTTAGTGTTCAGGAGCAAAAGTAAGACTTCCAAATCATGAAGAAAGCCAATCTGTTTAATCCATGGCACAAAAATTACATAAATGTGGCTGCGTTTTTCAGGTCCTTCCTCTTCCTACTGTATACTTTCTTAGGTGTTTCTCAGCACAGTGTCTGGAAATACCAACAGAGTTGTCTCTATTGTGTTCAACATAAGCAGGCAAGACTAAGAAATTGCTTTTCCTCTATTTACTGCAATTTTCCTAATTAATAATGGGAAATGAAGCACAGATCTTTGTTAATTCACTTAGTTCTACATCCTCCCAAATTGTAAAGGATCCTTTTAACCAGTGGTGTCTGTAAAACATTTTAGCTAAGGGGAGAGGTGCATCTCTCAACACAAAATTTTTCTAGTACTCATGTGCAACAGAGGTCTAAGAAGATATCATGTAGAATAAGAGTAGGATAAGTTATTCATTGTCAAAATAATGTGAACAATATGTAAATTTATTTGGCACTCATTGTAAGCAGAAAAGTTGGCTGTTAGTGTGTTGTGAATGAACTTTTTAATTTTCTCTTAAGCTCTCTTGTGCTTATCCTGAGTTGTCACTTGCTCTTCTCTTTGACTCATGGACAGCCAAGGAATTTCCTATGGAAGGCCACTATACAGGCATAGTATGCTGTTTATACTTGTGTCTTGAGTTGCCGGGCTTGCTAGCACGTACACTATCCCCGCCTAATGTGAGAGGGAAAATTCTCAATGATTTTACCAAGGTTTATTAGATTTTGGTGGGAATGGATCTCTCGTGTACTCAGAGTAAGAGCTATCTACTGGTTTTACAGTTAGAGTCAGCTGCAGAGAAAGAAGAAATGAATTATGAGCTTAAATAAGGAAATGCAAAGACAACTTATTAAGTTTTGTATTGCCTTTCTGAAGGAATATATCCATTTAAAGGAAAATAATTTTACATTATCCTTATAATTCTCTAATATTCTCTATGGTACATGTTTAGTAGTAGTCTGTTTTACTGTCTATTTCTCTTTCCAGTGTTAGTAATACACCTACTTTCATAAGGAGAACTTAATGCTGCAAATGGTTGTCTCCATTAAAATAGAACCTGGATAATAATGTCTTTTTCAGTACTACGTTAAGTAAACATAACATCTTTCTATTTTAACTTAGGTTTTAAAGATTTTTTTTTCCATGCCTTTATAATAACATGTTGTCTAAATAAAGAAGAATAGCTGCATTTTTATTTTCACAGTTTATATTAGCACCAGATGTGGTTTAAGATTCTTTCCACCGGAGGTCAACAAGTTCAGTCTAATGATAATTTACACAAAATGCTCACTGTTTTCTTTTACCTTAAAATTGTTCACATGCACAGCATATATATAGCATTTGCTACTGTAAGAATCAGAGATGACATTGACTAAAAATATACGTTATTACTGGAGAGAGCATTTGGGCCATATTTATTTATTCATTTAGTGTATATATATATACACCAGATGTACAGGATGTTACCTGCTTCCCACTCCTTAATATTTATCCTTATATGTTCCTCTGGAGCATGTAAAAGTCTTCCAGGAGTGTATTACTAATGCATCTTCTATCTATCATGTGTTGTTTACTCTTTTCTTATCTCCTTCATGGAAAGAGAGTTTCCTTTGTAGTAGGTTTCATTTTGATACAAGTCCTTTAGAAAACAGATACCCTGCTGTGTCTGTCAAGGAGTACAAATCAAAGTAGACACTTTGCATTTTAAAAAAAGCAAAGTTTGCAAAAGTTCTTAGCTCTTTCCTGATTTGATTCCAGAGGTTTGAATTGCCATGCTGAAAGTTTTAAATGCAAAAATTATTTAGCTTTGTGGTAGAAAGTACCCTTTCGTCAGGAAAGTGTAAAATTAAAATTTAAAAAAAAAAAAGAATGACAATTTAAATGACCAGCTTTGTCTTCTGGCTATTGATGGAATTTCTATCTTACTAAGTAGCCTGCAGAGTACACTTTTCAAAAAGCTGAGAAGACATGAATGGTAATCTGAGAAAATTGCAAGATCAACACAGACAACCTGTGCTATGAAGTTTTATGTGCACTTCAGGATGCTAAGATCAACCTTTAAAAGATAGATTTCTGTAACAATTCGTGTCAGGTAAATGACTAAACTAAAATTAATTGATTTGAGTGGAGCGAAATGTTTGTTGCGCACTATAAATTGATGGAGTTGGGGTAAAAAAATGATGGAACGAGGATTAAGGTAAAAAACATGTTTTAATCAAGAGTATGTTTTTTAAAATTTTATTTTTTTTATCTTGTATTCAGTAACTAAATTTAGACCAATCTATAAAATGGGCCTGATAACCGGAATTTTACTGTATACACTAGGTCCATAAATGACAGATTAAGATATACGTTGTTTGCACAGAAAGAGAGGCTACATTTTAACTTATAAAACATTGAGGATTGACTTAAAAGTATTACATAAAGAAGATGAGAGCAAAAGCACAAATTTTCTTTTGGTGTGTCTGACAATTAAAATGGTACACATGTTGGTTTTCTGCTGTGTAGTTCAGTGATATGGCAAAGAGGAAATCTTCCTGCATATTTATCGTGTTGCTAGTGTTTTAATTATTGCAAAGGACTCA
The DNA here is from genome assembly GCA_013401255.1 of Urocolius indicus. NCBI lineage: Eukaryota > Metazoa > Chordata > Aves > Coliiformes > Coliidae > Urocolius > Urocolius indicus. Next base: position 72,416 of record WBNH01006337.1, on the reverse strand, counting down.
ATGTGCTCTGACTAAATTTTATTCCAAGAAGTGATGACTTCCTTGCTATGATGAATAGAAGACTTGTTCTCTGTTTGAAGACTGCTAATTGCTGCTAATCTTTAGCCACTCCAGTTTTCTCAAAGCTGCAAATACAGGGAATGTTATCTGCTTAAGTTTTGAACTGGTGAATTAATTTCTTCTTTGAAGCTTTTGGTGTTGGTGATTATATTTGTAATCGAACTTTATTGTTCTATTTATTAATTTCATGTGTCTCTATGTCTCTCTCTATGACTTTCTGTTCCTGTGTCTACTCCCTTACGCCACCACCATTCCAAACCCAGCACCCTCCTCAACTGAAGTGCCAGCTCTTGGTACTGCCTCTTTGGTTGTTGTTGTGTGTAAAGTCTTGCCTTTGAATTATGAGTCAGACTTTTGTGTGACTCATTAAATGACCAGAATTTCCATGTACTCCTGTTCATTCACCTAGTCCCATATGCAATGTGTCATGCTATGCAACAACTGCCAAACTGACTGAATTAAATCCCTAGGTTTCCATTCATATTCCCTCTGTCATTGGGCATTCTCTATAGTCATTAGGCATATTTTGAGTTCTCATTGCCTATTAAAATTATGTGCCTTCTGTTCTCTCTGCTTAGTCTGTTAGACAGAAAAATACGAATGGATAAGGAACTCTCCTGAAAATTAATGATTAATTGATATGATATTCCAAGAGAAAGCACCGCTAGTCTTATGTGTCAAACTTTTTACTAGCAATACAAGGTGGAACTGGAAAGTTGTAATAAAACTCTCATAGTTGTAAGACATTCAGTGTGCTTGAAGAAAACAATCTAAAAATGTACTTAGCCTTCTTTACTACATATGATATGGGCTTTAATTCTGCTGCCTTTAGCAAAGCATTTACTCAGAGTTAAACATATGCTTGAGTTCCTTGTTCAGTGAAAATTGATTTCTGTAAGTGTTAAAGTATAATGAAAGCTTTAATGAGGCAAAATGTGGCTGATTCAGCTGTAACTGGACTAAATTTCAGTACTGGCAGTAGTCACTGAAGTTCAGAAAGATCTCCTTCATAGAAGTATGAATTACCAGCTTTCACTTAGTATTTATTTTTTACTTCCTTTTAAAATCTGCATTGGAGAATCAATGTTATTGTTAGTAAATTAGTAGTGTGCCTGTTTAAAGACTTCTAATTCCAGTCTCTTTATTAAACAAAATAATGGCATTAATTGATCTGGTGTTGTTTTACAGTGAGAAAACTTGTCTTTCAGGAGCTGCATTCATTCTAGGAGCTTGTCAGTTTTTCTTCTAGCTATTCCTGAGGAGTGGATACTGATCTCTTCCACAGTGGAAAATCTAGAGGAACATTCACTGTGGTATGTATATAGATATGTAACCTAGATATTAATTAAGTCCTAGTACATAAATACAAGGTGAGTGTTCTCAGTAATATTGCTTTTTAGAATTTATTTATTTGCATTTTTTCCACACTTGTTCTATTTTCCACAATTATACATTTCGTATCTTAGTTTTATATTTTCCCCCCCTATTTGAATGACATTCATTTAGCCTTCAATTTCCCCACTATGCCTTGTTTCCAAACTTAGAGGATTTTGGGGGAGTTTTGTTGTTTTTTTTGTGTGTGTTTTGCTGTTGATGTTGTTTTGTTTGTTTTTTTATTGTTTTTTTTTAATGAAAGCAAAAGATGGTGGAGCATAATCAAAGGAAGGAACATTTTCTTTGTCATCTCTGACTATGTGCATGGTTTTGCTAAGTACACAGGAAACCCTACTGAATGGCCATAGCATGTCAAATGATGTAATACAGAATCAATCATTTTCAGCAGCCGTGATAAAATGAGTGATGTTCTGATTCAAACTGGAACCATTCATTTCTGTTCATTTCATTGGTGCTACACTTTTCTCCACTCTGAACTCTGAGAGTTACTTATCCACCTACATGGTTAATGTACTGAAATAATTCTGAAAGATTTGTTCCTTAACCTATCTATTTTTTTATACTTTCTACCCATTTTGTCATCAGCTAATTAAGATTGGTTTTTCAAATGAAGTAATTTACATTAAATCATATAAAAATATAATTTGGCTTGAAGCTGTAAAATTCTAGAAATTCAGATTTAGGTGAAACTGCACTTTAAAATATGAATTTAAATATTTTTTTGTCAGAGATTTTAATTAGGTTTTAAAGAGCACATTTCATATTTCAGTTGTTTGAAAAACTGCTTTTCTCTATATTTTTATTATGAAAATTCTTTGATTCATTTTAGAAATATTCATTTAGTTAATAGTCTTTAATCTTTTCTCTAGGGTCTTTCTTCCTCATTTTTAAAGGCAATGAAATGAAGTGTTATTAACAATTTCAGAATACAAGAGTATAAAATGTGCTTTGGAAAATATGCTGTATGTGACCTTTTTTGTAGTGACTATTTGCTGAATATCCATAGATATCTCTCCTAACCTTTTCATCACTCTGTGTTCATTTTTAAACAACTTCCCACTTGAAAAGGATTGCAGCCTATAACACGTTCACACACTCTCACTTGCAGCAAATATGGTAGTTGCAGTCTTCACAACTGACAGTTGCTGGGAATTACATGTGTTAGCCCTCTCAGTTGTGTCTGTGCTGCTATCCTTGCTGTCCATCTAGATAATACGTTCATTCAAGAGGTCCAGCTCATTCTACCTGGAGCTGATTCATCACAGTAGGTAGTCCAATGCATTGTAAGCCCATTTTCCCAATCAAAAAAACCCTAAATAACTCTGCCTTAATGGTAAGAGAGGAAGTTTACACTGAATTCCATACTGTGATGGCTGTACTGCCCATATTCCTTATAGAATAGAGTATTTCTGCATAAGCACAGTTGAAACAGTTACTGATGCACAGACAGTACTCAGCACAGGAGCTAATGGAGGTTAAAAGCCTCTGGCAGATGTTTGCCATTGATGTCCTATGTGCATTTCTTGCAAAGGGCCCCTTGAACATCAGCTTTCCCAGGTGCTTGGGCTGAAGGATGTATTTTACTCAAATGGACATAGATATTTGAGGACACTCATGTTATTTCACCCCTTTCATGGTATGTAAAAGGATGAGAGTATATATATACTCAATGCTTTTTAATTCTCTCACTTTTCAGGGAGAAAATGTATCTAGACGAGTTTCCCTCAGGCATCTAAATAAGTAGTCTGACAATAAAAGTCGTGGACTGCTGAGCACATCTGGAAGATAAGTGCATAAATTGTAAAACCAATTCTACAACTGCATTTAATCTGTCCTACATATGTGCCAAAGTCTTCCTTCTTCCAATGCTAATGTTTTCATAATTCAGGGCTGTAATTCACCTGGGGGTCGCTGATGCTCGGTCAATGTTTAATTGTTCTAATTACTTAATTATCTGCTCTGCTGAAGTGGTAAAGCCTTGACATTTCACATTTTCCCTAGGAACATGTGTCTGTAGGATATATCAATCTCTGCATTTTTTAAATACAGAGAAAAATAAGTCAGTTAATCCAGTAATTTGGTGGCAATTGTTACTTTTAGATCTACTCTGTTACTGATTTCTTCTATTGGGCCACTGGATCATTTTCTTAGCCCGTAGATCTTCATGAGAAGATTCCTCCTCAAAATTAAGGAACTCAGCTTTGAATTTGATACTGAAACAGGGAGGCTAAAAGGAATGTGTTGAGCAATATTTTCTCAGGCTAATCCAATTAAACTGGAAAGTCAGTTTGCAGTGGGTTCTTTTGAATGACAGGTGGGAAACATGATGTCATCAAGCAAAAAAGCTATCTTGTATACAGATTATTAATTTGCTATTCAGAGATCACAGCAGTCATTGGTGAATGACCTTTTAGGAAGAACTGCAGTAGATATTGTGATTGAATATTTGTATTTCAAAACAATTGTCTTTTTTTTTTTTCTATAATAAGTAAGCTTTTATTTGAATAACAGGTTTTCATTGCAGAAGAAGAGAAAGCAAGTTTCATTCAGGTTAAGATTTTGCACAATAAGTATTTTTGTGAGCGAAAAAAAAGGGGAAGAGATGAGGATCCTAAATGCTATTTCACAGAACCATAGAATCTTAAGGGTTGGAAGGGACTTCAAAAGGTCATCTAGTCCAACCCCCCTGCCAGAGCAGGACCACCTAGAGTAGATTACACAGGAACTTACTCAGGTGCATTTTGAATGTCTCCAGAGAAGGAGACTCAACAACAGAGCCTGTTCCAGTGCTCCATCACTCTCACAGTGAAGCAGCTATGCCTTGTATTTCTTTGAAACCTTTTATGTTCCAGCTTGTACCCATTGCCTCTTGTCCTATCATTGGACACCCCTGAGAAGAGCCTGCCGCTGTCCTCCTGACACCTGCCCTTTATGTATTTGTAAATATAAGCTGAAGAGCCCTGGCTCTCTCAGCCTTTCGTCATAGGGGAGATTTCATCATAGGGGATTATTGTTTTTTCTTAAATGGCTGGGAAACATAATGTTCAGTGTTTGCTCATATGTTTTTCATAGCTGAAGGATGCTAGTTGTTAAATGGAAGGTACTAGAGAAAAACGTTTTATGAGACGCTTACTCCTTTGGATTTTGAAATTAAAAGTACTCTTGAAAAGTTGCAAAAGACTTTGTGTTAAATTTGACTGTAGAAACAAAAAAAAAGTGTAGAACAGAGGATAGTTTTACTAACAGTAGTAAAGTTATGGCTGTGCACTTACTATACTGAGGACAAGTACCACATATTTTCCGTTCTCTTTTACTGGAGACAAAGGAAGAGGATAATTTTATTTCATCCAGAAGATTACTTGGATGATAGCATTAACAGGAGGGAGTGCAGAAAGCACTACTTTATAAGAAAAATAATATCAAATTTTGTTTCTTAGAGAATTTCAGTAGTTGTAGTTGTAATTACCGGCATTCATTAAACCAAGTCAATAAACTGAAAAGGTCTATGTCCCTCTCTCCTCTTTCTGTCTCCCTCCTCCCGGCTCTCTGCATGTAAATAGACAGTGTGCCTGATGTAATGATAATCATATACTTTTTGCCTCGTATTAGCACCCTTCATCATACATGAGAAAGAAAAACGATTCTTTTACTAATGATCAGTGTATAGTAATAGTAATAAAGCTACATGAGCAGTGAGAATGTTTCTTATTGTCAGGGCTTAGCAAAGAAAATCTGCTGATTATTTGGGCAAGAGAAATCAAGCAAGAGGTAAAACACAAAAAGAATAGGTAATACCAGTGAAGAAGCTGCAAAACACAAAATCCTTCATCCTGTTGTAATTTAGGCCTAAGGAATATATTTCTTGATGTCAATCTTAATTTTCTAACTCTCACTAAGCAAGTGTGTTTTCTCGATGAAGCTCTGGACTGAGAATAGTGAATGTGCACTGAAAGCTTATCTAAGCCACTGAGAGATTTGCTGGGGTAGGGGAGGTCTTCAGAAAGTCACTTGTCCAGTCTATGCCATGCTCTTAGAATTTATTTATTAGAATTTATTAGGGCCTTTTGTATTGACACGTAAGTTACCTTCTAAAGGTAGTCAGTATTAACAGATGAAAAGTCTGTATTAAGATGCAGGTATTGCTATTTTCACAATTTATTACATTTTAAAGAGTAGTTTTTTAAAAAATTAGCTATTGCAAATTCTACAGGCTATGTTCCTGATGTAAAGCTGGGATTTGTTATGAGACACAGACAAGATAGTTACTTTTGCTGTTGTTACTTGTAGGATGGTGAACCTAGAAATGCTTATGAGCTCTCAGGTCTGACTACAGCTTGATCAATACAAATCTTACTGCACGGTAGTCACCAGCTTTGCAATTTATTTGTGTGGGAAAATGGCTCATGTGCTTCCTTCTCAGCATCCTTACCCTGCTTAGAGTAAATATGAATGGAGTTTGTAGGTTTGTGACAAATTCATACCAATGAGACACTTTATGACTTCTGAAGGAAATGGTCTTACCTTACTGCCTTCCTTCTACAGCCATTGTACAAATATCAGTTCTTGTCTGATCCTGTAAGAAGTCAGTTCAGTGAGTTACAGCAGCATAAATCTGCTCATGTTTCCNTGCACAATTTATTTTTTTTTAATGTCTGTATTTGCCCTTTAAATTGAATTGCATGTAAGAATAACTGAGAGTGGAAGTTTAAATTAGGAGAAATGCTATTGAGAGTGTAGTTGGTCATGTACAAGCTTTAGGAGGCATTTTTCCAACTAAGTTACTTACTAAGGCACTTTTTTTTTTTCTTTTTTAATTGCCTTAGTCTTCTTTCAGTGTCTGGAAATGGTTTGCAAGGATGCAGATTTATTGGTTCTTCCTAATGCTGTTTCAGTAAGAAAACTGAGTTATGTGAACACATGTATTTGCATCTGACGAAGCAGTGACATTAATGACACTAACAGCGGCATTGAGTTCTTTGCATTCTTCTCATCTGTCAGGTGTGGGAGAGAAGGAGGAAGGAGGAGGAGATGACCTGTCACAGGTGAGTTTCNTTTTTTTTTTTTTTTATGGATCCTGGTTTGTCTCATCAAATTGGATTCTCCTTGGAATCCATGAGAAACTATATCCTAACAAGAAAGAAAAGCAAAAAGCTCCATTTCTCCGTTACTTTTACAGTTAGATTTGTGCAGGAAAAGACTTAAAAACAAAACAAAACAACAAAGAAGATATAGTGTACTGTTTTATCTTTTTAAAAATGAAAAAAAATTAAAGAAAAAGTAAAAATTAAATTTTGCACAATTTATTTTTTTTTAATGTCTGTATTTGCCCTTTAAATTGAATTGCATGTAAGAATAACTGAGAGTGGAAGTTTAAATTAGGAGAAATGCTATTGAGAGTGTAGTTGGTCATGTACAAGCTTTAGGAGGCATTTTTCCAACTAAGTTACTTACTAAGGCACTTTTTTTTTTTCTTTTTTAATTGCCTTAGTCTTCTTTCAGTGTCTGGAAATGGTTTGCAAGGATGCAGAGCTATTGGTTCTTCCTAATGCTGTTTCAGTAAGAAAACTGAGTTATGTGAACACATGTATTTGCATCTGACGAAGCAGTGACATTAATGACACTAACAGCGGCATTGAGTTCTTTGCATTCTTCTCATCTGTCAGGTGTGGGAGAGAAGGAGGAAGGAGGAGGAGATGACCTGTCACAGGTGAGTTTCTACAAAGGAAGAGACTGAGAGAAAAACAGTAGGCATCCTGCACAACCTGATCTATATCCTCAAGGTTTCTACTCCCACACCTCCTTATGTGTTCTTATTAGGAGTCGTCTGCTTATTTCCATTATCTGTCTAATTCCTTAGAGGATCCTATTAAGATGCATGGATCATGCAAGGGCAAAATTCAGTAATAACTTAAAAATAGAATGAGTGCTATTGGGAAGGATCTTTCTCGTATACTGAGTAAACTCAAATTACTGCATAACAAAATATGTTTTTGAAATAATCAGAAATAATTTTATCTGAGCCTAATAACACAGCCCTCCATGTCTGAACATCAGGAAAATAGAAATGAGGGTTCACAGATCACCATTTTACTTTTTTTAGGAAAAAAAAAGATAAAATCCTTGGTCTATAATTACTATCAGAGTTGAATAGACTCCATCCCCTCCCTTGTCTCAACTTTGCTTTAATTTATGCTTTATATTAAAAATAATTCCCAGAGTTTTCTTGCACTGTTTTGCAGTAGCAAAATAGTCAATCAAAAAATAGTACTTGATAACTGGACAAACTTTAGAAAACAGATGAATTTTTTAAAATCTCTCTCTTATGGAGCTGTGTGAATGGCTGTCAATGGGGTTTATTTTTTTTTTTCTATTGTCTTGTGCTGAGTGCAGTAATAGTTTATTTCATCATTGATTAAGTGTATTTTACACATCTCTATAGGACATGGACAGGATTCAAAGTAACATTTCAGACATGGTAGTGTTTCAAGACATTGTTTTACAAAATTATGAATTGTGTCAGTCTTCAATTGAATGTACTCAGCAAGGTTACCCTAGCAAATGGGTCAAAGAAACAACTCAGTTTAGAGTACCCCTCATATATGCCTCTCTTTTTGCTGTACAAATTCTGAAAATGAGAACTGTAACTGGACTCCAGTTTTCAAAAAAGGAAGAAAAACAAACTGAAGCCCCAAATCAGTACCATGTTCATATACCACTCCTTGTGATTTAAAAGGAATTTATACTACAAGACTAGCTTGTTGATGAAAATAAATATTTTATTTAGAAGTTGGGGCTCAAGGAGACACCAAAAAAGCTTAAGCATAGTCCATACTGGCTTTTGCAGGTAGCAGTGCTGTCATTTATGCTATGTTGATGACTCCTGTTAGCAGTACTGATTTTTATTATGTGTGTGGTTAAAACTTAGTAGACTAGAAAGAAATTATTTCAGTCAACAGGCTGTTTATGTTATGAGTTTTCCCACTTTCCCTTGAGATGTCTAGTTATTGTTTGGTTTCTTTTTTATTGAGAAAGGACACCCGCTTTGGTAGTTTTCATACAAATCAGTAACCTTCCTAATTCTTTTGACTATGCCAAAAAAAAACGCACCAAATACCATGCTGTATTTTCAATATAGACTGAAACATATGTGTGAGAAAGCAAATGCTTTGGAATAAAGCCTACTTGTTATTGATTCATCTTTCCAAAGAAAGATGAGACTTAAACTCTTCTTTCAAAGCTGAGTGGCACAGAAGCTGCACTCTGAGAAACTGCTTAGATTTCTGGGCTTTTGGGAAAAAGGTTCTCCTTAATTTTGGTCTTGTTCATAAGAGTGGTTGATGATGCTGAACACAGAGCTGTTGAACCCACTCTTAGTGTGCGTACAGATAGTGAATTTAGCAGTACTGTCACACAGTTTATGAATTCCTCACGGCAGTGACTGGGGAGCTAACACTGAGATGTGTATCTATATGGTAAGGTAGCAGCACTTCAGATACTAGTGTCTCTTTGAATGACCCTTTGTCAGAAAAGAAAGCAGCTTTGAAAGCAGCTTCTTGCACACATGGAACAGGAGGGAACATAATTTTCTCAGACTGACACAGGCAAACTCTGGTTAGGTTTGATTTTAGGTAGTTTGTGTGCGGCTCTTCAGTCCTTATGTGGTAGTCTATGATTAGTAGCTAGAGATCAGTTCTTGATTAGAAGCCACGAATAAGTCAAAAGATTTGTTTGTTTTTTTTTTTTTTTGGTATTGTTAAAAAAATCTAAACCATTCTTTCTCTGCTTCTCATACTCAATCAGACAAATTAAATAAATCCTAATTTTGCAGCTTCTGATGACATTTAGAAGTATTTTTATTATCTCCTGTTGGTTTTGAAGTTATATTGTCACCACTGAATACTTCTTGCATTGATTTTAGTTACAGAACTTGAACACGTGGTGAAAATCTTCATGAATACTTACACTTTTTTACCGTACATTTTTTATGTTTTTGTTTGTTTGTTTGTTTGTTTTAAATTATTGATTTTCTTTACAAAGATCCTTGCTTATTCCTTAACTAGGTGTCCTTCTTTCTTCCATTTTAATAGATCACCTCTGCTACATTTCTTTAACTGATCCAAATTAAAGATCTTGCTATGGTATTGAAAGCAAAAAGGTGTAAGAGGGAATTAAAGGATTGTTAGCATACAGCAAGTCACTGGAACCGAAGATACTTTGCAATTATTTCCTTGATTGTCCCTTTGGGAAAGAATTGTATCTGTTTGTTTACCTAGCATGCTCTTAGCTCAGACCTCTTAGGATTTAGTGGGTATTGAAAACAGCAATGTGTGGAGGCCAGATATGTGCTAGAAGGATAAGAATATGTACATTTTGCCATGGGAGGTGGAATTATATCTCAATTCTGTGCACAACAAGCTATTTATCATGCTCAGAAAACAGCAGTAGGTAACAAACTTGAAACCTTTGCAGCTAGGAGACTCTTTATATCTCTTCAAACATTATTTTTGTTTTTTTTCACTGTCATATCGTGTTGTGTTGTGGTTTACTGTGGAGTATTTCTGTCATTTCATTTTGTATCTTCTTGGCATTTAATCTAGGATAACTGATGTATAATAATTCAATGTGCCAAATAAAATGATACAGATCTGAAGTCTTAAATTTCTGAGTCCTTTAGCCTGTTTAAGATATTTTCATATTCTTTATGAAATTTATAGCCCTTTTTTGAGAAAGAGATCCATCCCAAATTGGGATCCAGTGATTTTTTTTTTCCCCCTAAAGGTTCAGAAATAGATTAACTGCATGGAGTGTAAATAAATAGCGGGGCAAGTGCTGGGGGTTTCTGGCTAGTCAGATATGAGGTAGTTTTTGGAAGCTGATCTGACTCAAAGTGAAGGGCTTTTGATTTCAGATGCCCATGAGAGACTTTGAGACAAGGTATGTCTTTCAGGCAAAATATGTCTAGAGTGAAATTGTACTGCAGGGATATTTGGGCTCTGGAAGAAGATCCCAGATGAAGCATGCACAATTTCAGTGTAGTGTGATAGAATTGAATGCAAAGTTCTGGGGAAAGGTCTTGAATCTAGCTCTGTGTATGACTACACACAAGTTCCGGGCTGCTAAAAAAGACCAAGTACTACAGGGTCGCTTCAAATAATATTTCCAATATGTTTAAAAATCAGTGTAGGGATTTTTTTCTACAGGAGGAGTTGTTTCTATTTTTTTTCAAAAATCCATACTAACTATTTAGAAGATGGTATAAAATAAGTAATTAAATTTGCTGTTTATATTAAACGGAGAATGCCAAGATAATTGGTGATGGGAACAGAACTGAGGTGAGTTGTGAGATTCAAAGTATTGGTAGGAAACTAACGAGATTCAATATGGGAAAATGTAGTCTATTACACTTGTAGCATAATAATGCATAATCCATCTCAGAGATTTAAAAAAAAAAAAAAAAGGAAAAACTCAAACCCTTTAATGGACAGTACTGCCTCCAAGAACTTTAGCTGAAATGTGATAGTATCGAATGAGAAAATAATACATCATTATGTGAGAAATACCAATGTTTTTCTTGTCACGAGCAAACACAAGATTTTTATCACTGATACAATTGTACCACTGGGCACAAAAAGCACATATATCTTTACACAATGAAGGTTTTCTTGCCTAAAGAAAGTATTAAAGGTATTACATTTTTTATATGATTCTTCAGAGATCAATGCATTTATAAAAATGTTGAAATATTGGTATCTTTTGCCTGGTGTGATGCTGAACTTTCTGCCTGGGCTGTCATGGAGCCAGTCAACATTATGTTCTTGATTACTCGTGTGGTGATTCAAGACACCCTGACACTCTGTCATCTGGGCTACCCTTGAGTTGAGTTAGGACTACCTGATACTCTGTTGTCCTAGTTGCAAGTACAGTGAGTGAGAATGATTAATTGTATCTTAACTACTATTGACTGGTAGAACATGCCACTGACTTCAACTGCCTGGTTCGTAACCTGCTCTGGAAGATGTAAGAGTTACCTGACAAGCATTGTGGCAAAAATGAAGAATTATTGACCAAAGTCAATCATCTTGTGATCCTATAAATTGGGGTCCTACAATAAGGCTCTTTGAGGTGTCTGGGACTGCAGCAGACTGTGCCCTTGGTCCTCTCCTTGAGTTAGCATATGTCTCAGGGTAAGGGATTTTGACAATTTCCAAACCCTTCATCAGTATAATGTTCACGAAGGGTTAATCGTTGTCTGCTGACAAATGCTGAGGAAAATGCTGGAAAATGGTGAGTAATTCACTACAATTAGGTTTCAGGCAGATTCAGAGTTAAGAATTAAGGATTTGGGATATAAAGGTTATTGGATTTTACTACTGGTCAAAAGGACAGAAACTTGGTTTAACCTCTATACCTATGTGCGTATGTGTGCGATTTGATTAGAAGCTTTATTATAAATTTTGTGCAAACATAATTGTCAATTAATTGAGTTTATTGAAGAAAATATTATTTAATCACTTTGATAATTAACTGATTGTTAAGTATTGTTAAAACATTCCCATTACCCTTTGTATTAATTCCATTAGACATAAACCCTGTTAACCAAGTCTGAGACTGGGTTTGGATCCAGATGCACCTAGACTTCTCTCTGAGAAGGAATATAGAAAGCAAGTGAGTTCATTCTGAAACTTGTGACTCAAATGGATTGTGTCCTTTAATCTTTTTTGTTTCCAATCACTGTACAAATCACTTTATAGCAACCCCAAGACAATTTCCCCTTGTATGTTTCTCCCCTGTAGAAAGTAGTAGAAGTGAACCTTGCCACTAAACACAGTTATGTTGCTTTTTACAAACTCACATTAAAATTAATTTTGCTACTACCTTGGATGGTGCTTTCTTGAAGTGATCTAACACCTAAAATACTTGTGATACCTGGATTCTGTAGAGGAAGTTAAAAAGGCATTTAGTCTGACCATTAGATTCCTAACAGCACATTTTCATTAGTGTGTGGAATGATCTACAGAAGCAAGTTGATTATTTAAAAACAACCTGATGGTTGCCTGGATAAAACTATGGACAGTAGGAAATACAGAACCATGTTTTATTTGAAGAATTAGGAAATGCATGTCCTGTGTTTTAGAGTTATGGAATAACTTCTATTAAAAGGTGTCTCTGAAGGTCTAGTTCAACTTCCAGTTCAAATCAGGGCAACTTCAAAATTGCTTAATACTTTAAAAAATGAATGACTTCATAAAACCATTTTCTTCATAAACCACTAAGGATAATATTTCCTTTTCCTTCCTGGGAAGATTGTTCCATTACATAACCTCACACTCTAAAAATGCCCCCAATAATATGCATTAACTTTTGCTCAACCCTGAAGAGGTCAGGCAGTTGGACTAGATAATTATTGTAGGCCTCTATTGTAGATATTTTCTATTATATTCTAAATTTTTTTCCACTATACTTAGATGAAATTTTCCTTGCTGTGTGTTCAAAATATCTTGTCCTATTTTTGTGTACATCTGATCATATAGCTATTTCCTACTGAGTATTCTCTCCTTGAGTGTAGGAAACCCATCTCATTAATCTCATCATATAGTCATATGCACCAGCTTTCTAAACACCTTGGAGACTACTCCAGATGTGGCCTCAGAAGTACTATGTGGATCAAAATGGTAATTTACTTTACCTGTCTCTGTTCTTGCTAATGTACCCCAGTACGTCATTAGCCTTCATTGGCAAAAGTCTGAAGATATGTTGCTATCCACAGAGACCTTCACTTTTTTACTTTTTTTTTTTTAATCCCCGTCTTAGAGCTGCTATCTAGTCACTACCCATGTTGTACTTGTTGCTTGGGGTCTTTGTTGAACTTTAAGAGTTTTATGGGCCTGTACTTCCAGCTTACCTGTGTCCTTTCAAATAACAACCCTGATCTCCAGTGTATAGATTGCTCCTTGTCTGGTGTCATCCAGAGACTGAACAAAGTGTATCTGACTTTCCCCAAGAAGACATCACAGTTTTTAAACACAGCTGGAGGAGCTTACCTTCTAGTCGCTCATACAGTTTCCATACTAAGATAGTGTGATGATGTGATGATAGTATGATGATAGTATGTTGTTGAACTGCAAAAGCTTATAATACATTTTGCTTAATTTGGACTTTTGTTAATCTGTGCTGCTAGTTTTAGAAGAGAGTAGAAGAGGCTCGCTCAGTTGGAGGGGACCTACCATGACCACATAGAGCATGACTATGACCAAGAGCTAAAACATATTATTAAGGACATAATCCAAAACCATTTAAGGAAATAGTGACAGGCTTGAAGCATCGACCACCTCTCTACAAAGCCTGTTCCAATGTTTGACCACCTAATAAGACACTCCTAGCCACTTTGCCTTCCTTTATAAGCATTCAAGGACCTTCACATCTTTTTTTCAATTGTAGGGCTCAGGACTGCACACAATACTCAAAAGGAGGCTGCACCAACACTGAATACAGCAGGATAATCCCCTCTGTTGACTAGCTGGTTCAGTTGTTCTTGGTGCACTCCAGGATATGGTTTGCCCTCTTGGTGCAAGGGCACACTGCGTGGCTGATATTGAGCTTGCTGCTAACCAGATACCAGAATACTTTCTTCCAAACATCCAACCACTTATTTTGAAGCTCTGTTTTGCTTCTTAGCCTGTTATTCCATAAATTGAGTATTGTTTTGTGTCTAAAATATAGGATGCTACCTTTGTTATTTCCTGAAAAACAGCCAAGAAAATTAGTTTTCAACGTCACATTATTGTCTGATGGAAACTGACTACTTCACAGTTTGAGTTGCTAAATGTAGTAACTTGTTGCTTTCCTTTTAATATTGCATTTTCAGAGTAGGGACACTGTTCTATGACAGATTATATCAGATAACAATGCTGTAGCCAAAGTTTGTGAAAGCTGCTAAAGGAACTTCTTGTATGACCTGAAAATAGTTTCCATCTCTTTTGTTTTTTGTGGTGTCATATGATGGTTGCATATGGCAAGGTTTTAGCTATTTTTAGTAGTAGTAAACATTCAGTAATAACACATAAAGTGCATATTTGTAATAATAATTTACCTGCAGGCGATTCTAGTTGCATGTCAGTTGTTAGGATTAAATCTTACTATCTCTATTCACAGAATTTGCTGTGCTACTAGGGTGTTATCTTCTGGCAACTTTTTAATGGAGGTACTAGTAGATTCTTTTGAAATGAGTAAAAGAAAGAACAAATGGATCCATTTTTTTTCCTGACATAGTTCTCTTGGCCAACTCAGGAGACAGGAAGATTTATTAGCCAATACAATGTCTAGTTCAGGGCAGAAAATTCCCAATGGTTTAGATTTGTTAAGTTTATGTTGGCTTTTTTAAACATGTTTTTAATAATGGATTTATTTTAGTAGAGATTTCAGTTAAAACTCTTGTTTTTCTTGAAGACAATTACTTCTTATAGCGTTACATAATTTTGTGTGACCATCTAAAAGTTCCCATTTTTCTCTGTGTGCAGATTCTTCTTTTTTTTTTTTTTTTTTTTTTTTTAAAAAAAAAAAAGGTGTGCTGTGTACTCTAGTAACCTCATTCTTTCCATCCAGCTCTATCTTTGCTTGACAACTGCAGGAATGATGTTCAAAGAATGAACAAAAATGGTTTTTGACAAGAATGGACCAACCAATAACAAAAATAATTTACTTTCCTTTGACATAAATGTGTCAAATTTTGAGAAGTATTTGACTGCTACAAAAGCTAGACAGGTATTAAAAACTTAATATTGCATTGCACTTTCAGAAAGAAGTTCAAGTAAACTTTATTTTTAGGTTTGCCTAAATTGTGCTTTCTTACTATGTCTTATTTCAATAAATCTCTTTATGGCGTTTCTCCATTTTTTTAAAATAATTTTTTATTTGAAAACATTTTTTCTGTTAAATCTCAGAAGATGTTTCCTCTTTGCGTTCTATTGTTATGGGTTTTTTTTTAACCTTTCGTTTTCCATTTTTCCCCTGGGATTTTTTCAACAAGCATGAAAAAAATAAGTAAATACTGTTTTTCATGTCAAAGTTACGTTATTTATATTATATATTTTTTTCTTTACTGTGAATAATGCCCTTTTAGCTCTGCTTTTGGAATCTAAGATCAAAAAAGTAAAAAGTCTCCTTGCCACTTCCAAATTCAGTTGATAAATGCATTAGAAGATTATGAACTTTAGTGTGTCTGCCATTTTTTTCACTTCCACTTAAAATGTTTAGAGAGTGAGTACTGTATGGATACCTCACTGCTTAAAACTTTTCAGCTGCATATTATTCTCTATATTCATTCTCTCTGTTATCAGCCATAGTTTCACATATAATTATAAACAATGGCAATTAGACTCATGATGGGCTAATTTATATTTTATTTTCCTGAACTGATGTAAAAATGAATGGATGATTACACAATGTTTTTAAATGTCTGCAATGTATATTTTACTGTAGTCTCACTACTCAGGTACAAACAAGTTTTAAATGAATTTAGATGAAAAAATACATCAACATTTCTAAGAGTTATATTGTAAAGCTAAAGTCTTCTGATTTCTTAAGGTAGATCTAAGTTTACTTGTGATCCCAAAAGATAGTTCTGCTATTTCTATAATTTTTATTCTTCATGCATAGAGAATTAGATTAGAATTAAACCAGTTTGACTCAGACAGGAAAAGCTGTTGGGTTTTAATCAGATGAATGTGTTATTTTACCCAGACTACAAACTATATAAGGCACAGGGGATGAAATAGAAAGCTGGAGAAAATGCAGAGGTGGATTAGTGGGAATTTTTACTTGTCAGCATTCAGCTAGTTTTAAAATAATCCTGAAACTATACCATTATCCTTGAATGCTTTTTGCAACATATGTTGACCATATGACAGAATTACCTTATTTGTTCACTATTGCTAGAATAACACTTCAGTAGGGAATGTGTCTTCATTTCCCTTTCCTTGTTTGTGTTTCTGCAAAAGTGTAATTGTAGTTTGATAGTAGCAGGAGAGAGATTATTGGAGACTGATTTGGAGTGACATGGGTTCTGGTGGTAGAACCTTCCATGGTAAATGAAATAACACTGCATTTGGAGAATGCTTTGGCTTAGTGAAAAATTGTAAGGTGTTCTTTAGGCAACAGGACTTCTTTGGTTGTGTTAAAATTAGCTTAACACTGAAACTTTTATTACACAAAATGTACGAGACACAATAGTACATAAAAATAAAAAGTTCTGCAAAGCAACCTTATGATTATAGAAGCAATATTTTGATGCCTTTTCTTCTTATTTTTCAAGGAAAGGTTTTTGTGGGTTTTTTTAAAATATATATAAACAATCATTTATTTGACTGCCTTGAATAGAAATGTTACAATCTGAAATAATCTTCAATATACTGAAGAAAAACATGCCAGAAGTTCTAAAATACTATCCTACAGAATATTCACTTTTTGTCTGAAATGCCTTACAATTTGCTGAAAGACAGTCAGGGAGTCATGAAGTCACAAGAGACCATCAACAATACAAGCTAAATTCTGGGCAATATTTGCAAGCAGTCAGAGGGAATTTGCTGATGTGGCTGANAAAAAAAAAAAAGGTGTGCTGTGTACTCTAGTAACCTCATTCTTTCCATCCAGCTCTATCTTTGCTTGACAGCTGCAGGAATGATGTTCAAAGAATGAACAAAAATGGTTTTTGACAAGAATGGACCAACCAATAACAAAAATAATTTACTTTCCTTTGACATAAATGTGTCAAATTTTGAGAAGTATTTGACTGCTGCAAAAGCTAGACAGGTATTAAAAACTTAATATTACATTGCACTTTCAGAAAGAAGTTCAAGTAAACTTTATTTTTAGGTTTGCCTAAATTGTGCTTTCTTACTATGTCTTATTTCAATAAATCTCTTTATGGCGTTTCTCCATTTTTTTAAAATAATTTTTTATTTGAAAACATTTTTTCTGTTAAATCTCAGAAGATGTTTCCTCTTTGCGTTCTATTGTTATGGGTTTTTTTTTAACCTTTCGTTTTCCATTTTTCCCCTGGGATTTTTTCAACAAGCATGAAAAAAATAAGTAAATACTGTTTTTCATGTCAAAGTTACGTTATTTATATTATATATTTTTTTCTTTACTGTGAATAATGCCCTTTTAGCTCTGCTTTTGGAATCTAAGATCAAAAAAGTAAAAAGTCTCCTTGCCACTTCCAAATTCAGTTGATAAATGCATTAGAAGATTATGAACTTTAGTGTGTCTGCCATTTTTTTCACTTCCACTTAAAATGTTTAGAGAGTGAGTACTGTATGGATACCTCACTGCTTAAAACTTTTCAGCTGCATATTTTTCTCTATATTCATTCTCTCTGTTATCAGCCATAGTTTCATATATAATTATAAACAATGGCAATTAGACTCATGATGGGCTAATTTATATTTTATTTTCCTGAACTGATGTAAAAATGAATGGATGATTACACAATGTTTTTAAATGTCTGCAATGTATATTTTACTGTAGTCTCACTACTCAGGTACAAACAAGTTTTAAATGAATTTAGATGAAAAAATACATCAACATTTCTAAGAGTTATATTGTAAAGCTAAAGTCTTCTGATTTCTTAAGGTAGATCTAAGTTTACTTGTGATCCCAAAAGATAGTTCTGCTATTTCTATAATTTTTATTCTTCATGCATAGAGAATTAGATTAGAATTAAACCAGTTTGACTCAGACAGGAAAAGCTGTTGGGTTTTAATCAGATGAATGTGTTATTTTACCCAGACTACAAACTATATAAGGCACAGGGGATGAAATAGAAAGCTGGAGAAAATGCAGAGGTGGATTAGTGGGAATTTTTACTTGTCAGCATTCAGCTAGTTTTAAAATAATCCTGAAACTATACCATTATCCTTGAATGCTTTTTGCAACATATGTTGACCATATGACAGAATTACCTTATTTGTNTTCTTTAGGCAACAGGACTTCTTTGGTTGTGTTAAAATTAGCTTAACACTGAAACTTTTATAACACAAAATGTAGGAGACACAATAGTACATAAAAATAAAAAGTTCTGCAAAGCAACCTTATGATTATAGAAGCAATATTTTGATGCCTTTTCTTCTTATTTTTCAAGGAAAGGTTTTTGTGGGTTTTTTTAAAATATATATAAACAATCATTTATTTGACTGCCTTGAATAGAAATGTTACAATCTGAAATAATCTTCAATATACTGAAGAAAAACATGCCAGAAGTTCTAAAATACTATCCTACAGAATATTCACTTTTTGTCTGAAATGCCTTACAATTTGCTGAAAGACAGTCAGGGAGTCATGAAGTCACAAGAGACCATCAACAATACAAGCTAAATTCTGGGCAATATTTGCAAGCAGTCAGAGGGAATTTGCTGATGTGGCTGACCAGAATGCTTTGTACAACAGTGAGGTTGATTAAATTTCACTCTCCTTTTCCACTTCACAATTAACTTCAAATTTTACTTTTTTTTTTTTTTTTTTTTAATCAGTAGTAGATTTTATTACAATTTCCCCTTTGCTAAATGTGCAGAAAATCTTTGGAGAAACTTTTGATATCTCCTGAAATGGGACCATATCCCTAATGTGTTGTAAGGCCAAGAGAGTATAGAGGAGCTATCCAAAGGCATGCAAGACTGGGATACCAGCTGACAAGTTAGAGTACTAGCTTAGGCCACATTCTGAACTGTTGTGCTTACTCAAAGTACCTTTCCCAACACTTCATTCCTGTGGAGCAGACTGGCTAACTTTCCCAAAATGGCATGATCAGTGGATTTTGACAGCTGCTCCTTTATCAACTGCTTTGAAGCTGACCACTGAGCTTCTGGTTTCCTTTGTGTCTGTTGTTGGTCAAAAAGGTCAAGCTAAGCATATGGAAAACATTACTGAGTGTACTTTAATAGCTAACATTAATTAGCTGCTTCTAGTAAAGCTGATCAAATACACACACATGCACATATCCACGGTTATTACTAATTTAAATTTTTTTAGATTAAAATCATTGAATTAATTTTATTAATTAGTTAAAGAGCATCTGTAGTGAATACTGATATATGTTATGCAAAAGAAGCATAAGAAACAGCAGCGGCAAAATCCATCTGTAATGAACTGACTGTAACCCCCATCCTCCATCCCCTGTCCTACCGAGGAGGGAGGAGGCAGAGTCCTGGGAAGAAAGATGAGTGGAGGGAAGGATTTTAAGATTCAATTTTATTTCTCATCTCCCTCTTATGATGGTTTATTAATAAATCAAACCCTTTTCTCCTCAAGTTGAGTCTGTTTTGCCCATGGCACTAATAGCTAAGTGATCTCCCTGTCTTCATCTCAATTCACAAACCTCTCACTATATTTCTCTCTCCCCTGTCCAGTTTAGTAGGAGGAGTGATATTACAACTTGGTGGGCATCTGACACCCACCCAGGGCCAAAACAACACAGGACCATTGCAGGACACAACATTAATCTTGTAGTTTGTTAGAGGTTTTCTTTTTGGTTGGTTTGGTTTGCTTTTTTTAATGAACTGATCTGCCCTTGATACAAAGAAGACTATAAAAATGGATTTGAAAAATCAGAGTTTGGGTACATAACCTATCCTATATTCAAATATTTTATTTGATCTGTTATTTTACTCTTTCTTTTTAGAAATTCTTCATTGTAAGTGTAAGGATTTGAACCTTAATGAAACTGTGCACATATGTTTAGTTTGTTTCTTTTGGGTTTTGTTTTGTCGTTTTTTGGGTTTTTTTAATAACCTTTAAACTAATTTCTTTGTGTTTGAGTTTGAGTCTCATATAAAAAGGTTAAATATTCAGAGTACAATGTAGAAAATGTGAACATGAGGGTTTGGTGTTTTGTTGTTGTTTTTTGGGTTTTTTTTTTTTTTTTTTTTTTTTCCCCCCAGGGATTGTTTTTTATTAAGAAAAAATCCATCTGGTTTTTCTTCATATATATCAGGGCTTACTTCTAATCTTAGAATCCAAAGCCTCTAAAATTCCTTTAGACTTATTTTTTAATTTTCTTTTGCAGATTGACATGGCTTTCAAACATCCAATTCAATATTACTTAAACTGTATTTTTAACATTAAACATCTGAGAAAGATGAGTTGAAATGTTGAGAGTAATATTTACTCCTAAAAAAAAAAATAGTAGAGTTATTTTCAGTCTCAGAATTGATGCTTTTATAGTTATTTCTAGAATTTTTTGCTATCAACAAGTCAGGAGGAGGGAACAAGGAGAATCTGTAGTAGTGCAAAGTTAGATAACTGACATTTTGCAATGTTTATTGTCTACTGTATTCATCTGGTAACGAGCGTAGTTAAAACCACAGAATTGTAACAGATATAGATTAAGAATGGATTTCTAAATGAAATCTAAGTTTATGATACTTAAAATCATAAGAGCAGACTTGTTTGTAGGCTTCTTGATGTATCAGTCTCATCAAACTCCCCTTACTCCTTTGCATTTGCTTTCTGTTGCAGCTGAAGTAGTAACACTTTTCTGCTTCTCGTCTAGAATGTCCATTAACTTATGTGTTCAAACTAAAGGATTTTCTCTTGTTCTGTCAGTCTGGTGCTTGTTTTGTTTTTTTCTATTACTTCTCTCCCAGGAAGTACCTGAGCATTCCCAAATACTGAGCAACAACAGCCCAGTGCTGCAGTTTGCATCACAGAAATGTTTTACAGCTTCCAAACAGGGCTGCAACAGTACTGTACCTAATGCCATCCAAGTGTGTAGGGTCTGAGTGTACTTAGAGTTGAATATAATTCTCCTTAATGTACAGGATGAGATATTTTTGTTCACTCGACTGCAGTGAATACGATACTGCATGATTTAGACATCTTTTCCCTTAATGTAACCATTTCCAAATATGAGTTAAATCATGTGTCCTTGGTATTCACTGAGAATATTTCTTTTTTTGTTTGGTTGTTTTTTAACAGGAGAGCGTAGAGATACAGTCATCGTGATGTAAAATGCTTAACAGAATTGTCTGGATCCTGAATGACCCTAAGTCCAAATACAAGGAACCCCATTTAGAAAAACACTAAAAGAAAGCTTAATCTTAGTCAATGCATTCTGTAAAACAATCTTAGAAGTTTCTTTGGCTTGCAAAATTACACATTTCTTACTCTTCAAGTCCAGGCTAATGAGTCTTCTTTTCCCAGCACCATGAAAGAACAAGATAGGATAGACATGCAGATAAAAAAAACCAAAAAGGGTAATATTTAGTTTCCTATAAAAAAAACCAAAAAGGGTAATATTTAGTTTCCTACTTTGTGCTCTGCTCATGGTATGGCCATAAATTTAGGAAAAAAATTACAGATTAAATGATATGGCCATAGGATATTACATTAAAAATATTTGAGTAATAAATCTCTACAAAGAAATCATTAAGTTTTTTTGAAAAGTTACTTTTCCATTCTGTCTATATTCTTGCTACATTCATATTGGTGTTTTTTAATTTTCTGTAACTATGTAGACTTTAAGTCTAGAAGATATTATAAAGATTGTCTAATCAATAACACGATCGATATGCTTCTCTTCCTTTGGAAGAAGAAAGAGACAATCTACTTGTCGAACAAAAAACAGTGGTCAGTGTTAGCCAACATTTGACTTCTTTTTATTGGATATTTCTCTGATAAGAAGAAAAGCTGGGAGGAGAAGGAGAAAAAAACTAGTTATCTATTTGAAAAATCCATTCTGATATATTTGACAAATGCACTTTTTTTTTTTCTTGACATGGGGGCAAAATTGGGTCAAACACTTTTTTTTCCTTTTCAGAAGATCTCTGTTCATGTTTGACTTTTTCCCCATTAGTTTCTGGTAGATAACAAGTTCTGTAATTTTTTGTCAGGGTTTTCTTGGCTATGTTCAGTCATATGACAGAGAGAGTTTTTAGCTTCCCATGAAAACCTGGGACATTTTCAGAGATGATTAGATGAATCTACCAGACTGATAAATTTCATTATGAAATTTGCTTTGTAGAAAATTATTGGTAATGATGGAAAAGGTATCTTACCGGATTTAGCTGAAAAAAAAAAGTGATAGAAGACTCTTGTATATTTTTCATACTTTCTTAGAAATTTCTTACCTGAATTTTGGTAAACAGCTTGTGTCCTCTTGCCAGCCCCTTAACTGGCTCACATAGTCAAACCTACCAGTTCAGGCAGGAGCTATTCTCTCTCCCATCTAATTATTCTGCTTTGAAACTCTATGAGTAATGAATTATTTTTATGCTTGTTTTTTGTGTTGTGAGGAAAATAAGTGTGAAGTTGTGAACTCTCTATCCTTGGATATTGTCCAATAACTTCCTCAAAATAAGTCAAGTCCTTACAGAATGGATTTTTCTCACCTTGCCACACATGCTTTCACTTTTGTGTTAGGGTAAATAGGTGCTATGTCTACAAGGATAGTGCTGCATGCATCTTTCAAACTTGCTTGTTGTCATTCACATCAGTAAATTAATACCCATCTTATTCAGCTTTTTAATGTTTGTCACTCTACAAAAAGCAATTTTCTCTAGCTAGTGATAATTAGATGCCTGGTTAATGTGGTGTGTCTATTTACGCATTATTAGGATTTAATCCCAAAGCCACAATACTGTCTCTGCTCATAAGCAGGATAAAATCCCTATATGTATTCTACTCCATTGGCTTTCCTAATCATTTTAAGCCAATTGCTTTGAAGATTTCTGGGTATAATTCCCATAAAAATGCATCATTCCATGCCTGCTTCCCACCTTTAAAAGGTGTGGTTGTTAGCTTTCTTTTGCAATCTTAGGCATTGCTGACTTGTGCATCCTGCACCTGGCTTTGTACGAGGTTAGCTGGTAGGTTTCCTGTTTCATTGGTTAACCATAGCAGCCGGAGTAATGGGAATGAATGTGCTGCTCCTCTCCAGAGACACTGTAACACCACCTGTGAAGAAATGTTATGGAAGAGGCATTTTAGAGTTCTGTTTTGTTTGGATAGATAAGGAGAAAATAACTGACAATATTTGTAAAGCTGGAGAACATCAGACAGCAGGCCTCTGGAAATACTTCAGAAGCAAAGATAAGAATTTGAGTTTCAAGTCAGAGAAAGTACAAGAAGAATTCTGGAAATACTTTGTTAATGTAAATGCAATTTACCATTGAATAGCATGTGAATACAAAGTGAGCAGGAGATGCGTTTATTCACATATTTAGATATAATTTTTAAATATCTGTACTATCTATCTGTTTGGTAGTAAATGGTGAGACAAGACACTGATGTTTTGTATTGGCTCAGTATTTCCAGAGAGTTCAAAAAATGACTTAGAGACATTTCAGTGCGAGAATAGAGTATGTTTGAGTAAGGTCCAGAGAGAACTAAACATTAGCTATATTGTTACCCAAATTGCTTTGATGTCCTTGGAAAATATACACATTGTTGGGGTATGTGTTTGTTGCTTTCAGAAGCACATGTAGTTTTTGGTTTCACTTCTAAATGTATTTTGGTAAAAGGTTAGAGAGTTAAATTTAAGTAAATTAAATTTAAATTCATTACAAATATTAAAAGTAAAATTAATAAATTTAAGCTGCAAGCCTGCAAACTATCAACCTATTTTAAATTTTCTATGCAGATTTTTTTTCAGACCTTAAAGAAGCAACAAGCATATGTTCATCAGAGTCTTTTATTTGTGGAAGCTTTCACATCATTCATTAATTTGCCCTCTAAGTCATACCGATTAGCTTTCTGTAAACACAGCCCTTTGATGAGATATATGTCCTCTCTCTATTGTTAGCATCTCTTGTCCTGAATTTGGTTTTGTTATAAAAAGTAGTAACATGAAGTGATGATCTTTGGGAAAAAGCCACTTTGGAAATAAGTGCTTCATTTAAAAATAACTCTAATGTCATAAAATGCTGTAAGATTAATTTTTAATTCTGTGTTGCTTGCACTCAAGAGCCTTTTGTAAAAAAAGTTTACCAGAAAGTATGCTACGTGTATTTGAAGAATGAAGAGTGAAATCATTGTTAAACCTAGTATCATGAATGATAAACTAGTGCAGAGGCTTGTACTCATGGGCAGAACATTTTCTATCTGGAACAAACATTAGATTTATAATTATGAGGTATCAAGATTTAAGAAGCTTTAATAGATATTTTCTCTAAATGTTTTTTAAGCAACATTGCAACAAGAACTTGATAAAAAGGAAGAATTGATAATTTGAGAAAGGTGTAAATAAAATTGGAAAGTTTTTTTTTGTTTGTTTGTTTAAGGTATTGATTTAAATAAAAAGTTTTAGTGGTAATTAAGAGAAAGGCTTTCCTTCATCCAAAAATAAAATCTGAGTCTATCCCTTATAGTGTCAGAAAGAAACATTTTTAATAGATTTTTGCTACAGTAACACATTCTCTTTCCTTCACAGAAGAGTTTTGGTTTTTACACTTCATTTTCAGCCAGCCCAAGAATTCTCAGCACTTCTTCTAAGAGGTAATTGCACAGGAAAGAGAGATAATAACAGTATTCTGGAATAGTAAAGCCCATTTGACACTTGGGAATTTTCAAATATGTCTCCCTAGGGAGAATGTCTGTTTTCAAGTTGGCCCATAGAGCATTAAAGCCTTTAGATTTTATCTATAGTGGTTAAGCTAGGAAGCTTACTGCTCAGTTTATTTGATATCAATTATTACTTTGTTCAAGATAGATATATACTTTTTGGATGAAAGATTGAACCAATAGAAGCTTATATTACAGGTCATGACCTTCTGTGGAAATTTTTTCTTCCCAACTGAATGCTGTTAATGAAACTTTCTTCTGCCTGAAAGTTGGAGGTCCTCTGTATGTATTATTTTTCTCAAGTATTTTTTTCAGTTCTAGGTGTAGAAAATCTGATTGCCACATCTACTTGAAAGATTTTCTGTTATTGGCATTAAACCAATGTTGAAGCAATGACTGCAAGCTGGAATGTTCTTCCATTTTACTTTGTGGGTTTAATTAATTTATTTATTTGATACTAAAATAAATACTTTTCTTTTTCATGCTAGGATAGCAGAAAAGGTAATAAATATATGAAATTCAGTTCCTAGTTCATGCTCTGAGGATACTTAAATAATTATAAACAGTGATATACCTTCTTGTCTTGCAATGCAGTTCAAGTTCACGGTCAAGATGTGCTGATATTACACTTTCTAGGGAACTTTGAGAACTGGAAAGTCATGAGCAATTAATGACTTTGAGAAGATGAAAGAACTGCAGATATTGCTGGAAATTCTTCCAACAGAACCTCTTACTACGATTTTTAGTGGCATGTAATATATCATTTTTAGTAAGAGAACATTCTGGCCTGACAGTCTGAGGAAGTCATGAGAAAGAAGCTCTGAAGAGACACATGCTGGTGAGAGAGAAGTCAACCACTAATCTATGATCTGAAGGTCTGCATAGTATCAACTCCAAAGTATTTAATTTGAGTTCCAAATAACAAATCTATCCCAAATTTAATTTCCAGTGTTCCTAAGGTTGCACTAAGTTTGAAATGCTTTCTCCAAATGAAAACTTCAAAGTAAAATTGTCACCACAGATTCAATCTTTTGGCGATAGACTGTTCTGCAGAAGGTGATTGTTGCCATGATTTACAAATATTCTGTGTTAATTTACAAGAAGGACAGATAAAACATCTTGATCTGTAGGAAGCTTTGTGCTATTAATAAAAACCCAATATTTTAGGAAGGCAGTTTAGCTTCCTATGACATGGTTTTGGAGAAAGTGGCAGGGGTTGTTAGTATGGATATTGTCACCATGTCTGCTTGAACTCTGATCATGATCTGTTGACTGGTCAGTAAGGTGTTTGCTTGACAATAAATATTGTTGTACAAAAGACTTACTTGTGTTCTTATAAATTAATTGGTAGATTAATGGTGGCTTTTTTTTCATGGCTTTCTCCAATTTACAATATATAAAGGAAAAAAATTAAGAAGAGAGGAAAAGATAAAAGTAGTCAGTTGGTTAGTTCCCTCAGACATTCACTTAATTGTTTGCTAAACAACAATGTGTAGAGATTAATACTGTCAATGTTTAGTTTAGAAATACTGAGCATTTCGAAAGAGAGTATGTTCTGTGGCTCAGTGAAACTGTGAACTTTTGTGCTGCTGGAATGACTAACCCTCCCTTGTTACTGTTTCTTGTACTTTGGATACATTTACAGGTTTTAAGCTCCACAAAGAAACGTGGTTAAATGCAGTTTCCAGGCATACTGTCAGACTTCAGAGATCTTGCTGAACTGGGGCTGAGTTTGAGACAACAATGCAAGTTGTAAGATGTCTGTACAGCTAGTGAAATATAATGTAGAGACTAGAAGACTGTCATAAATGTATTGGTGAACTGAACATGCTTCTTTTTTGTAAGACTTGTATTTACAGATAGGATAATTAAAGATATACTTTAAAAGAAGAGATTTTAAAGTTTCTACTGCTTCAATACAGGAGCGGGTAGGTTTCACTCAATATTGCCCATTGCAAAGACAATGAATATCAAGGGTAAAGGACTTCAAATTTAAGCAGTAATACTTACCCTGGTTCATATCCCACAAGAAGACACAAGACTTGTGAGAAAAACATTCTATTGAGAACTATGATAAAAAAGTTAAAATGCTTTTTTTCTCAACATTGAAATTAAAATAACTTTGATTCTAATCAAATAGTTTCACTTTTTCAGTTATTTCCAAACATTTCACTTTAATTTTGTCTATTATAAAAAGACAAACAGATGGTTTAAAATGTTGCTTTTTAATTTATCTAGCAGGTTAAGTGACACAGTTTTGATTTTATCTTCCTCTTTATTCTCCAAGCCCAATTCTGAAAAGGTTTTCATAGTCTCATGGAGGACTGACACTGAAGGAAAAAAGCAATTCAACTGTTTCCAATGTCATACCCAAGGTTACTTCCAAGTATTTAGTAATTTTTCTTTTCTGGGGCATTGTATTTTGAAAAAGTAGGAGCTTCAGAAAGTCAGGTCCATTTAAGATATTTTGAGTTAAAAAATAGGAAACTGAAGCTGCAAAATATAAGTATTTCTTGAATGTTTTGGAATTAATATACTTGCCAAATGAAAGCAAACCTTAAGTTTTACTTAATACCCCTTTCCGAGTCTTTGACAAATCCACACACTGTTAATGCATGGCTTTTTTCCCTCATCTTTTGCCTTTTTGTTTAGTAGATTAAACAAAGTTAGTAGATCAGTAAGATGCTCAGATAAATGGGAAACTTTCACTCAGGTGTTGTCTCTGTCAAAGAGTGGAAGATCAGATATTAGTGCCAGAAAGGTATCAATAACACTATCTGCAACTGTTATAACCCATGCCCTAATTAAGAACTTAATGAATCATTTTTTTTTCTTTTTCTGATCTTCCTCTTTTTTTTTCCTTTGTTTTAATTTACTTTTTGCATCCTCATTTCATCCAAGAAAATCTTGTTCCTCCCTTAACTTTCTGGGAAAAATCCTGATTGCAAATAAATCAATGACAGCTGGTCCTCCACCCGACCACCTGTCCAGCCTAGTCCTAGTACTTTTTTTTATTAAGTTTATTTGTATCTATATTATTTTTCTTATGTTTTTTATTCTTTGTCAGGATGATCATCTTTTCTCTGCACCAAAGCTATGCTACTGGGGATAGCTCTTGTATTTCCCAACAGGGAATAGGTTTAGTAGTTGCAGATACTACAATCTTGGTAAGAGATCAGATAAACACATTTTGTGTAACAAGTGTACAAACTAATAGCAAGATTATACAACCGTCAAATGCAGGGCTACATAATCTTGTTTTTGAACTAGATAACCCAAGTGCTGTTGTGTGGTTATGGTGGTACTGGAGTGAGCATCACTGTGCAGCTACTGAAGTGCTAAAGTACTTCACCTTCTGTCCTAGGTACATGAAATTTCATCAGACACTCACGCTATTAGTATCAAAATATCATGTGTATATATTACATGTGCACAAAGTCTCTATTAGACATTTATAATCCAACTGCAGCATATATATATTATGTATATATATAATATTATATATGAAGTGGTGTAAGTTATTCTGCATCCTGAAAGGGAAGGAGAAAAACTGATACTAGCAACAGCAGTGACTGTCCTTCACATTTCTGTCACTCTGCAGAGGAGGACCGCTGACCACAGCAGCTGAGTCATGAGGACTTGCTCTGCGAAGAGCACCGCATTATGCTTGAGCTTCTAGCATTCCAACACATGAGGTGTCTCAGTGATTATCAGGGCCAACTTTGGGTTGTTCATCAGACCACTGTAACAAGCTTCTCTTATGTTCACGTAGAGTAGGATCTCTTATGCACTTTGTCTGTGTAGCTTGACACACTGATAAGAAGAGAAAGGAGGCAATTGATGCAGAGGGTTGGTTGTATAAAATCTTTGGCTTCTAATCAGCTCTTACTTTAGTACTTAGAACACTGCTCACAGATCCTGACTATATTCAAGACCACAAAACTGAAAGCAAAGCTAGTTTGTTTAGCTTTTAGGAGTTTTGTGCTCCCATGTTACTTGCAAGCCGGTCACAATGTGGCTAATAAACTGCACAGGGCTTTGCACTTTCAGAGGAGTGATTAAGGACACTGTCTACAGATAAGCTATTTGTACTCCACAGTCATCAGCAAAACATTGTTAATAAATGCTATAGTGTTTGGCTTTGACTTGCCCTTTACGAAGTTCATATAGTCTGTCATGTGAATCGCAGACAATAGATACATTGAGATCTGATCTCCCTGCTATTTGCCAAGACTGAAAAGAAATTAAACACAGGGCAACAACGTAGACATAACTGACACTGCTGAGGGTGAACCATGTCATATAGGTTTGCTTCTGAAAGATTATATTTTTATACAAGACATTGTGAGGATGAGGTATTATATATGACAAGAACAAAACATATCAGGCCATGAATGCTTATGAGCTTCTTTTTCGCACTCTGTCAAATGTTTTCTGTCAAACTGATAAATATAAAATATTGACTTGTGTTGCTTTCTTGGCACTGCTCATGAATTTGTCAAGTTTAATGGATCTTTCCCATGATGTTTCCTTTATCATGGAATCCATAGTAATTTTCAAGTGAAATGACAGCTCTTATGATTGAATAGCAACTTCAGCATTAGTCTGGATAAAACTTACTTGCTATTGTAAAGTCAGGTTTCTCTATAATTATAGAAAAATGATCTATCACTCTTCCTTTTAAAATGATGTGTCAATACTAATCTCAAAGAATAGTTAGTTCAAACTGTATATAAGAAAAAAGATTTTATAACTAACCAATCACTGGGGTTTGAATTTAGACAGGGTGATATTGGTATATGTAATCACTCACCTGTTGGCAAAGGGTTAATAAATGCTTTTAAGGAAACTATGGGAAAGGATTTCATAGTTTCATTCAATGGAAGTTCGTCAGGAGGAAAAGACTGCATTTGACACTGCTTAGCAGCCAGATCACAGGCTTTATGGTTGGACTGAATAAATAGATGGAAGTAATTAATATACTGAGAAGTAAACCCAATCTCTCTCATATATAATTTCAGATATCAGGGGCAAAACATCTCTCTAAAGATTTACTGTTTTAAATGAAGATCTGTTGTTCTGACAGATGTCAATGCAGTACACTTATCAACTTTGATTTCAAGGCAAATAACTTAAGCATACTTATGTAATCTCATTCCAAAAAGAAAAGAATGTCGTAATAGCGGTATTTTTGGACAGACTTGCAAAGAGTGATCTGTTTTTTGTTAGAAAATGTTGTTAATTTAGAAGTTCATTCTGGAATATACTTTCCCTTTCCTCTTTGTCATGGTTTGACATGACAGCCATTTCTGGTAAGGGAGGAGGGACTGTAAAGATGGCTCCTGTAAGAAGGTGCTCAAAACTCTCCCCAGCTTTGAGCAAGACTCACTTCTGGGGTTGAGCCAATTAGACACCTCCACGATCACTTTTTAAGAAGAAGCTGGAAGAAGAGACTTCTTCCTGCTTCTTCTTTCCTCTGTCCCTTCTTCTTCGCTGGCTGGTGGTGGTGCAAGGAGTAGGAAGAGTGAGAGAAACAATCATGCAAACTCCAAGGTCAGTGAGGAACGAGGAGGAGGTGTACTGGAGCAGAGATTCCCCTGCATTCTATGGAAAGGACTGGTGAAGTTGAGATTTGTTTGCATTTTGCTAAAGACACCATACCAAAGGTAGAGACTCATTTCGCTGAAGATCACACATCAAGAGAAGATACTGATTTTGATAATGACCCCGAATCATGGCCAGTGACTCATTTTGCTAGAAACTCTGAACCAGGAGTAGAGACTAATTTTGCTAAGAACCCTGAGACAGGGGCAGTGACTATGGCCGGAGAAGTCCATGTCCTGTGGGAGGGATCCAGTTTTCACAGAAGCTGTAATGGTGGGGAGGAACCCACGACAAAGCAGCTCATTAAACTTATGCCCAGAAGAGGCCATGTCCCGAGGGAGGGACCCTCAATCTACAGAAACTGAAACCATGGTGAAGAATCCACGCCAGAGATATTCACTAAGAACTGTGTCCTATGTGAGGGACCCTGTATCAGCAGAAGCTGCAGCTGCTGGGAACAACGCACACCAGAGAAAGACTATGTCCTGGGGGAGGGACCCTCTATCGGAGCAAGGGAAGAATGCAAAGAGTCATCCTCATCTGAGAAGAAAGAAGTGGTAGAGCCCGCCTGTGAGACTGACCACATTCCCCACTCCCTACCCCCTTGAGCCATTGAGGGCTAAGAAGGTAGAGGTATCAGGAGCAGTGAGCTGGGACCAGGAAGAAAGGAGAGATGGGGGAGGGAGATCTTAAAGTGCTGATTGTAATGTTCTCATCATCCTACTCCCTTTTTTCTTTTCCTTCTGTTGTGTTTCTTGTAGGTAGTAGAATAAACTTTCCTACTTTCCTCTCTAAGCTGAGTACTGGAGTCTGTTTTGCCCGGAACGGTAATTGGCAGTGAGCCTTCTCTGCCCTTGTCATAATCCACAACATATCTTTCTACTCCCATCTTGCTGGGGCCTCTGCCATCCTAACAAAGTTGGGGGTGAATGGGGGGCACTGAGAGAGAGACTGTCGTGGTGTGTCTTTGCTGGGCCAAACCATGACACTCTTGCCCTGGCTTTTTTAAAATGTCAAGAACACTTAAAATAACTTAGTATGTTTTAATTTTAAGGCTTTGTAGACATTTTCTTTTTAGAGAGACTACTATTGTTATTCCTTACTCTGAAATAGATACCTGCAGTAAACAATGGGGTTATAGGACTTCTTGGTAAAGTTTTATTTTTAATTTTTATCTACTTTGATAAGTCTGAAAAAGTCAATGCTAATGCAGCTCTGTTAATGCAATAGATTGTAATGATATTTGGAAAAATGGTTATGAGGAACTGATTACCTTTCAGAATTGTTTCATATATTTTTTTCTGTTACTCTTTAGTTCTCACCAGAATGCACTTACACTTCTTGTTTTGGAGTCAAGCTGGGGGTTGAATGGTTTACTTTTGTTAGTTAATTGGTTGAGATCACATCAGGGAAGTTTTTTATTGTTTTGTTATTCTGTTTTTCAGAGGTTTAAAAATGCTGTACTATGATCTGTCCAAGGATACCCTGACTGACAAATTTCATCTTTGACAAAATGTGGCTTTTCTCCTTTAGACTTACTCAAGTCTTGGCATCGAGGTGTGACAGTCATTGTACTATCAGACAGAATATTATGGCATAGTGGGTGGAACTAAAAGAGAACTAAATTTGCAGCATTCATGTGAATAAAGTGTTTGCTATTGAATCTCTTCAAGTTCTTACAAAATTAACTTTTTTTCTCCTATGTCTTTCCACCACACTACTTCTCCCAGTACCTTCTTGACTGCCCTCTCAATGCCCTTCTTTCTACAATGGCATAGGGTTAATCTCTGTATTAAATGATGCATCTCCTGGGAGAGTCATACTTCAGACTGAAGTAGCAGTCAAATTAAGCACCACAATACTGTCCTAAAAGTGTCTTTAACAATGGTTTGTCCAAGAGCAAGCACCAACAAATGATAACCAACCACTTATGCAAGACAGCTGAGAGGAAGATAACCAACCACTTGATGCAAGACAGCAGAGAGGAAGAAGTGGCTGGCATATTAAGCCCAAATGTTTAACTGTGTGATTCTGGCCTCTGTATATGGCTATCTTTTAGTGTTACTGAAAATATGTCAAGGGGATAGGACACCAACTTTTTTTGTAATGTCCAGTGATAGAACTAGGGGTAATGGACAAAAAGCCGTAACACAAAAAGCTCCACTTAATCTTAAAGAAAAACTTCTTTGCTGTGAGAGTGAGGGAGCTCTCGCCCAAGCTGCCCAGACAGGGTGTGTAGTCTCCTTCTCTGGAGGTTTTCAAAACCCACCTGGACACATTCCCATGTTACCTGATCTAAGTGGACCTGCTTGAGCAGGGAGGATCAGCTAGATGATCTTTAGAGGTCTCTTCCAACCCCTACCAATCTATGATTCAGTGATTCTGTAGAAGAGTTTATTAATGTTTAGATTCATGTCTGCTGAGGTTTAACAGAAGAACAGAAGTCAGTTTAAGAAGAATAAAAGTACTATTAGAAGAGAAAGAACAGAAGACTAAAAGAAGTAACAGAAGAATGAAAGAACAATTTAACAGAAGTATAGAAGTCCTTGTGAGAAAGTCAGGCACCAATGATATCCTTGCAGATGCCACAGGCCTTCACAAAATGCTCTCAGAAAGTATACATTACCCCAAACAACACATTTTTTTGATTGCTCCATGGTTCAAAATGCCCTTTTAAAACACCCATGTTATTATTGCCTTTTGAGCACTGAGAACCATCATCTGACTCTTTGTGGCAACTAGTGGAAAATAAACTTCCAGTAAAACAATTTCTGTTAAAAGTCTCATTTCAGGGACTTTCCCTGGCTTCACAATAGCAATGATGGTTGACACCAGAGATAGCAAGGTTTTGGATACACATTGACTAGTTCAGTGTTTTCTTCTTAAGATGGCATGATATAAATAATACTCTAGTGAGAGAGAGAGAAAGAAAATGGGAATATGGAGAGAATAACTGGGAATCCCTGGACAAAATCTTAACAGCTCATCCCTGTGTATTTTTCTAGTCTCCAAAGAAATCTATTCATTCCTGTCTTTTTGTTGAACTTTCACAATATTTGAAATGGTTAATAACATTTGAAGTAGTTTATAATATTTGAGGTAGGGCTGAGAGTGCTTGCTAAGAGTGCGTAATTGATTCTTTAATAGACTTTACCTGTGCTGCAGTTTCAGCTTACTTATGTGCTATAAATATGTTATAAAATAAACACTGTTAGGATTTCCTGATCTCTGATAGTCTTGGATTCACTTGTCTTTTTGCTTAGGTTGTTTTGAAGGGGGGGAAGAGGGCAAGAAAAAAAGTGGTTGTATATATCTGTGTATATCACAACATACACAGTGATTTGCAAATACAATAGATTTAGGTGTCCTCTACCTTTTTATGGATGTTCAGAGCAGGAAAGAAAATGAGTTATAGATAGGTTTTTTTTTTAGACACCTCATTCTTTATAGTTACACATTGAGGTTTCATAAACCCATATATTATGCTGCAGTGATTTCAGCCTGGTTTTAAACCAGAGTTTCTTCTATCCTTTTCAGTGGACTTCTTGGTGTATAAGACATATTTCTGCATGACAAACTGTATCTGCTTTCCTATTGTTAGAGGAGGAAATAAACCAATGATTTTTTTTTCCTATGCTTTTGGTTTGAGACTGAATATGCCTTAAAACTAACATTGTTCAGTTGTATCCTAAGTATCAATGACTTGTTAAAAAAATAGTCCTTACAAATGTCAACAACATAGAAAAAGAAGCACACATTTTCAGTTTCTATTGGAACCGAATCCAGGAGCACTTTTATTAAGACCTGAATTCTGGGGCAGCCACAATGCCAGACTTGATGGACAAGATTCAAAAATTAACAATAATGGGTTAGAAGGAAACTCCTATACAAAAGGATTCACATTTAGCTAAGACATTAATCTTTTTTGAAGAAGGTAAAGGTAATAGAGCTTTTATAATTCTGATATAGCAGTCTAAACCTCTGTTAAGTGTAAGAGTGATAGAGGAATAATTCTTCATTCAAGTCCTCTGTATTTGAACAAGTGTGGTATGGAAATGTTTAGGGATATGGACAAATGACTTTACTATTAAACTCTTAGTGACTTTTTGACAGTGATTTGGACACTATCAACCTTTATTTTTAGAAGATTCTTTTACACTAGCACTGTAAAATATGAAGCCAGAATGCTTCATATTTCAGTGAATAATCAATGTTTAAGTTAATATTCTATTTCATCAAAATCCTCCAAAATGTTAAAAATATTTGTATCAATTTGAGGTGATTTAACTGAGCAGTTTAGTCTTCTTAACATCTTAGTAGACACTTTGGGAGGGAAGGCTGATCACCAAAAATCTCCAGTCTTGCTGTCACTACATGATAGTTTGAGGACAATTTAGGGTAGCAGAGATAGAATGAAGACACATAAAGAACGCAGAGTGACAAAAGGTAGGAATATTCAGTTTGGATATCTAAAAATTACTGTCAAAAAGATAACTAGTCTCCTATAGAGAAGTACTGAAAAGTGACAGTTGAGAAAGACTTGATGTGCTTAAAGGCTATTTTTTTAACCTGATGACTGATGCTTTCAGATGATCAATGAATACATTGGGACAAATATTGTCAAGGCATAGGGTAAGAATACCTGTTGATACAATGAATAAATCAAAGTGTTATTATAATTGTTTTGTTCTAGTGGTATAATGGAAAATTTTTCATTTATGAAAACTATTGTGCTGCATTCTGTACAAATCCAGATTTAAAATAGATCACATAATGAAGTATAATTTAAGACTAAAGAGAAGGTGAGTGGTTTTGGTCATATGGGAGGATTATGCTTGGAAACCACGTACCTAAGAGAACATGGTGCAAGGTTATTGGTATAGTTGTTAGGTTATTGATATGCAAATAACAATATTTTAAGTAATTCAGCAAACATGTTCCAAGCTGCTAGCTATTTCATTATTATTTACTTTGGTTTGTTTCATATTAAAAAGTTTTCCTTGCTTTTTTTCCTTTTTTTAAATGTGATATACAAGCTACTTTGTTCTTAATTTATTATTTTTCATATATGTATATATATAATAATATATATTTTAAAGTGGAGCACATCCAAACTGCTCCAAAAACACATACAAACATGTATGTTAGACCTGAACCAGAGGATTTTCTTCTATCTTGGCAACTGTTTTGTCAGGAGACTGGTGACAATATTGGTCTGTCTATTATCAAATTTCATGGGACTATGCCATTTGGAATGAAAAAGATAAATTCAGCTGTGAATTTGTGGCAGAGGAATAAATTGTTCTCAGAACAAAATCTGTATTTCCATTGTTTCTTTGTGGCATTGGGCAAAAATAAGTACTATTGGTACTGTGATTGTCTCTCCAGAATGCCAAGCAATTTATGAAAAGTGGATCCTAGGGAGAAGTAAACAAACTGTATTACCATGTTGCAAAGCTCATCATAGATTTTCTCATGTGTAAGGCTTTTAACTGTCAATTGAGGCTTCGGAGTAAGTTTTTTGTAAGAGAAGTGTGATGTCTGATCAAAACTCTGACAGTTTAATAACGTTGTTTGGAAGTAGCAATTTCACTAGTGAGTATACACCCCCATTAAACTTTGACAAGTCCAACAGCAAAGGATAATGTTGTTGAATGTCTCCAGAAGATGCCAAGCAAGCAATTTGAGGTATGAATGTTTTCATAAGTGGCAAACTACAAAAAAATTAACTTGGATTGACTTACAGCTTGACATTCAAAATATGTCAGGTTTAAGAATAGCATGGTGCTTGTATTAGTGTTCAAACACACTGAACCTTTGTAGGTAAATGGGGAATGATGCCTGCCTTCTCCACAGAGGCTGGCAGTTCGATTCACACTAGTGGAAACTTTAAAAAGTTGTGATATTATCCTTATCTAGAGTGTTGAAGTGATATTTCAGAAGCAACTGAAAGGATATGGAACTAGTCTTCACTTGGCTATTGAAGTGGTGTACTTTTCAGATTCCTTGTACTTGCTATCAAATCTCAAGAAAATTTGAAAAGAACTTGTGATTCAGCCATCTTGATTCTTGCCCTCAGGTATGGGGCATAACTAGGTATGCAGACAAGGAAAACACCCAGTGTGAAGGATCGGGCAGGTCGCTATCCATTAAAAACAACCACAGAAAAAAATTACCAAATAAATACATGTTCTTCTGTCGTTCCTCACTGTTCTCCATATTTAGCTTTGCAAACTGGTATCCATAAAAAGTTTTCCTTGCTTGCTGTCTTCTTAAGTAGTCAAAATGAATTATCTCTATAGAGTTAGCAGCTGATGATGCAGCAAATGGTAATGCCAGCTCTTGGTTGTGCCAAATCAGTCCTATTAGGAAGAGTGATTAGAATGGAAAAAAAAATCATTATGCTATTATCAGTGGGTTTTAAAGCCCAGCATGCTATACAGACTGGGTTCTGCTCTCTGGAATAACTAGTAAAATGACACAGAGACAGGGACTTGCCAGAGCAAGTTCTTATCCACATGCAAGATCAAATGGTTAGTAAAATATTCCTGTTCTGCTTCAGTGAGCAAAATAATCTCGTGCAGCACAGATCTTCCTTGCTAAAGGCATTTGGTGGACTAAACCAATCCAACCCAGCTACTGGAAATTAGGTGCTCTTTATGAGATTTTCTCCTAGTAACACTCATCTATTCAAGTGGAAATATGTTGAACTGCACTACAATCAAACTTTAAGACTGAAATATGAGTGTAACAAATTTATTTACTGATGAATTACCTTACTGTCATCTACCTGTAGATGTGGAAGACAGGAGAATGAATAGAAAAGAAACCATACAGATTTTGGGATGTATTTTATTCTCCGGTCACCAGGTGCCTTTGGAAGGAAATGGAAACAGTCCTCATTATTCTAAACCTATCAATAGTAACCCACACATCTAATGATAGAAACAGAAAAATTGGAAGAAGCTGGATCATGTACAAAATGCACTAACTTGGGTCAATGGAGCCACGGAGCTCTTGTGAGACAAAAGCAAAGGTGGGCAATCGATTTTCAGAATTTGAGACTTGGGCAAAGGCCAACCACTATGATGTTAATTCTTACCAGAATATAAAATCATAGGGCAGTTTAGATTGGAAGGGACCTTTAAAGGTCATCTACTCCAGACCTCCTGCAGTAAGCAGAGACATCTTCAACTAGAACTTGTTGCTCACAGGAAAGTGCAGCCTAGTCTTGAATGTTTCCAGGGATGGACCATTTATCGTCTCTCTGGGCAACCTTTTCCTGTGTTTGATCACTCTCATTGTAATAAATATCTTACTAATATCTAAATTTGCTCTCATGTAGTTTAAAACCATTACTGCTTTTCCTGTGGCAACAGGTCCTGTTAAAAAGTTTGTCCCCCTCTCTCTTATAAGCCCCCTTTAAGTACTGCAAGGCCACAACCAGGTCTCCCTGGAGTCTTCTTTTCCCCAGGCTGAGTAACCCCAACTTTCTCAGCTTCTCCTCATAACAGAAGTGTTCAATCATTCTTAGCTATTTTCAATCATCTGTAGCCATTTTCTGGACCTGCTCTCATGGTTCATGGGTTTCCTGCGTTGAGGGCTCCAGAGCCAAACACAGTACTTGGGGTGGTCTTTTCACCAGAGCAGAGCAGAGCGGAGCAGAAGGGCAGAATCTCTTCCCTCTATCTGCTGACCACTCCTCTTTTGATGCAGCCCAGGATACATCTGGCTTTCTAGGCTGCAAGTGTGTATTGCTGGCTCACGTCCAGCTTGTCATCTGTCAGTACCCTCAAGTTGTTTTGTGCTCTCAATTCCTTTACACCCCTGCCAGTATTGATTCCAGGGTCTGCCCTGATCCAGGTTAGCTTAGTCTCAATTCCTTTACACCCCTGCCAGTATTGATTCCAGGGTCTGCCCTGATCCAGGTTAGCTTAGTATTAAGTTTGCTTACTTATTAGTAAATTTGAAAGAGTGCACTTATTTCTGCCAGGCATGTATGTGACACTGCTGTGCTAAGATCCATTATGTAACTTTGGTTTTCTTTTTTCTTCTTATTAATGCCAGATCTGTCATTAATCTGAATTTCTAGGTTCCTAAATTTGTACTGTTTAAATTCATTTGAAAGTGGAGTGTTTTATTCTGACAAATCTTTTAACATACCTCTTACTATGGGGTGGAATTCAGCTGAGGCTCAAAAAGTAGTCTCCACTTGAAGTATGCTTTGAAATTAGTGGAGAGTAGGAGAAAATGGATGTTTAAGCTTCTTGTTCTCTATGGATCTCGTAATTTTCTCCATTCAAATATTAAATATCATGGCTGTTGAGGTTGCTTGGTTCCATATTTACTACAACACAAGTTGCAGAAATAGCTACCCTAGAATCTAAAGAGTCACAAGTGCTATTGTTTCTTAAAGGGATAATTAGCTTGAGTAGAAGTTGTTACCATTGTCTCTCTGAATCACTAACACCACAATTCTCTTGACTCTGATAAGTCAGGGATCCCTGTACTAGAGCATGCAGCATAAATACAATGCCATAATGCATGTAGTATTAGGTAAGTTATTTTTGTTATGTTGAAATCCATTTGTAATAGTTTGGTTATATCAGTGAAAATTGATGGCTGTCATAAGTATCAGTCTATCAGCTTAATTCATTAATGCATTCTTCCTTCTTGTGCTATCCACAACTCAATGTCTGTGTGTATAAATCTAAGGGAAACGTTTACTTAAATAAACTTATTTATATAAACGTTCCTCAAAAGACTCTATATATTAACGTTTACTATTTCTAAGACCTTAAAAATTAAAAAAGTCCGAACTTGGCCTTTGTTTCCACCATATGCAACAAGTTTAAATAACTTCATTAACCTATGGAAGATGTTAGAGTATATTCTTAATGAGAATTAGCTCACTGCTTTATGCAATGTTATCTCTTCTAAGTTCTGCTTCCCTGAAAAGAAGATAAGATTATTTACTTTTGGCAGTATGTTCAAACAGTCCCCTACCCAACTTTTGCTTAATGCTTTTAAGAAGTCCTCTAATCTACTTGTGAATATAGTCCTGTTTGACCTTGCTGAGCTCTCAGAGTTTTTTCCCCGCCCACTCTTAGAAAAAGGTAACCTGTGCTATTTCTGTCCTTTACAACAGCTTTTTACAAGTCCCAAGTGCTGTGTTGCCCAGTGATTTTCTCTGTATACTTGGCTTTCTCTGGTGTTGTTTCTGTAATTTTTTTAAAATATATATATACTCACTTTGATTTCTATTTGCGTTACATCACTGCTTTCTACTCTTAGAGTAGTTTGAAAATTGTGTCATATCTGTCATATCATTCAGCTGTTACCAGATGTTTTATAAACACTCTGCAAATGATGTTAGTGCCTGACTTCACAGTTTATGTGTTTATCAACCCTGTTTTTCCCCCTAGAATTTAAAAGATTACAGAAAAGAGAAGGCAGATATACAAAGAGCAAGCTTGAGGGGAATAAGTATCTTTGGGTGGGAAAAATGCAGACCTATGTTGCTGGACTTGGTATTACATTACTATTTAAATGGCTACAGAGAGCTGTTTTCAGTGTTGTCAAACTTTTTTGTATTATTAGTGAAAGAGCAGTTTGTGTTCTCTATAGCTTAGCCAGGTTCACAAAAAATAGAACTACTCAGAGATTGTGGCATTCTTTATCACTTACACTAACTCCTGCAAAGTGCTCTTGTGAATTACTCTGTAATTATAGTTTGAAGGAGCTGAAATATCAAACCAAGGTTAAACTTCTGTTAAGCTGTTAGCTTAATGATAGGAATAGAGTAGTATATAAGAATCAGGAATCTAAATGTTGCCGGTTTGGGGCTTTGTTTTGGAAATTTTTTGCTTGTTTGTTTAAAGGTCTTTTTTTTAATGCTTACTGAATAAAATAGCTAAAACTATCCAAAAGTGACAAAAAATGAAAATTAACTAGAGAAGTCTTTAAAATGCTGTTTAATAAGACTTACTGTAAAAACCCATCCTAGTATTATTCTCTACTTCAGCTAAAAGCTAGGGTAAAATAAGAACATAATATAGTAACTAGAAACGTTGACTCAAAGCCACCCCTTGCTTGCCTTCCACATCCTTATGTATGCTGTTTCCTCCGACAGGGCTCAATTGATCAACCTGCAGCACCTGTTTCTATAATTGGAAGTGGTTTGTCAGCTGTATCACCTTTATTAAAGAAATTCCTGGTTGGTCCAAGTTATATTGCTGCCCACATGCTTCTGCTGTTTCTTCATGAAACATAGAGACATGTTTCCTCAATCTCAAGATGAGGCTGGCAGGATAGCTTCCAACTTTTGTAACGTACTTGTGGTTTTTCTTGATAATCAGATGTATCTACTTTTCGCCTTGTGAATATGGGTCCTCTTTCACCAGTGATACTTTACAGAGGTGGGTTGCCATGGCTTGCACTATTCACCAGGGCATATCCTAGCCTTTTTGCATGCCCTCCTGATGATTAGGCATGTGGACAACTGATGAAAAGATCTATTGTCTGTGAACAAAAGCTTCAGTTGCAAGTGTAGCTCTGTTGGACCTGCACATATGCAATTTTGGGGTGCACTGAATTTATACTATATGTAAACTGAATTTTTATGTTTCTGCAGTTACACCTCTTTTTGTCAGAAACCTGGCCTTTATTGCTGTTGTAGCAAGGAGATTGGGTCCCAAAGGTGCATAACAGTGAGAGTACTTTAGAGTTCTTGGCATCTGTGTTACAGGAGTTACATTGCTGAAGTGGAGTCTAGATTGGTTATGCTAACTATAAAATAGGAAAAAGGGCACAGGGTGAAGGTGTGTCATCTTTATGCTCTGAAGGATGGCACAGTCCCTTGTTGTGGTAACAAACACTGAAGTAAACTTCAGACTGTCCTAGTTAGACTTGACACATTGGTGTGGCTTCACACCAAGTGTTCTGCATGAATCAGCAGGTGGATAGCCTTCTTCCTGTTCTTTTCCTCAACCAACTGCCTTTATTGACACCCACAGCTAAGCCTTTTACTTCAGATGTCAATGCTGCTCACCAGCTCAGAGCTTTGTATTCCAAGATTATACATACCTCTACTTAATCAGGTTTTGTTTTATATCATGTCTGCAATTGAAATTATTTTTTTGCAGTTGAAATGATTATGACAGATATGTGTGAGCTTCAGCAGTGGCACTCAGTACTTTGTAGAGGATTAATTTGATCATAATTTAGAGGAGTTTCTTGTAGATGTCTGTACTAAAACTAGTTTAGACTCCTTTTATAGTCAGTAAAAAGAAATGAGCACTTGAAAATTAATTTGCTATTTTAGATGAACATTCTTGAGAATGGTTTTTTTTTTCTCTTTGATATAAAAAAATCTAGAAGGAATTGGATAGTGAAGGACATAAATGTCTCCAATATATCAGTTTCTATGTTATTCCTGTCCCTAGCTGATCTCTATTCTCTTACATTTTCTTTTTATGAGAGTCAAGTCATACTGAAGAAAAATCTTTGCATTCTCTAGTGTATGTTGTTATTCCCCAATTAAATTGTTAATTAAATGTTATATGTTACATATGTTTATTAACTGTGCTGCTGCATACTTTTATGTAAATAACAGTTTTTATCCAAGTTAGTTTTCTTTATCTGCATATGCTTGCATCCTATATTTGTATTTTATTAAAAGTACTTAATATAACCACTTTAAATTTCTCATTGGTCAT
The DNA here is from genome assembly GCA_013401255.1 of Urocolius indicus. Classification (NCBI taxonomy): domain Eukaryota; kingdom Metazoa; phylum Chordata; class Aves; order Coliiformes; family Coliidae; genus Urocolius; species Urocolius indicus. The sequence continues at coordinate 30,090 of WBNH01006337.1, read as the reverse complement.
GAATAAATCATTAACATGATTTTTCAGTCTTTGACTATGAGTCGCACAAGTGCAGCTACACAGAGAACTTTTTGATGAACAAGTATAAAATCAAGTGCTGTTATTAACCTTTTTTCTCCACCATTATTTCAGTCAAAATTTTCTTTCTGGTATTATTTTTACTTAAACCTGGAGATATTAACTACATCAATCTAATTACTTATGAGGTAAAGTACTATCAGCATAAGTAAAGATGGAAAAGTTTGGCTATTCAGGAACGGCACATTTCTCCTCTTAATATATTCACTCGCTCCTCAACAACTTGCCCTGCTTTTCAAACTTATTCAAATACACAATGTCACTGATTAAATATGAAAGGAACAAGTTCACCTTTTGTCATATGTCTGTTTCTGAAAAATTTAAATAGCAATGCAACGAGCAGAAGCAGAAAATAATGGTAGACTTCAATTACTGAGGAAAAACAGCATGACAGGTCACAGTAAGCTAGAATGGCATTGCAAAGTCACACTGACAGCTTTGTTTTTGTTTCAGAAAGTGGAGAAGATACAGAAAACGGCTATTTTAGGTCATATTCTCATTCCATAGGAAGAATACATGGAGAAGTTAAAGTGACCTGTTAATGTGTTGGAAGTGTTTGTGAAGTGATAGGAATAGAATAGTGGAGTAAAGTTAACAAAGTTAGGAAATATCAGTCTTTCGGAAATGACAGAGAGGGTGTCTTAAGAAATAATTTAAGAAATAAAGCTTTCTCTTCATATTTTCTCTAAATATGAGACAATGGAACATGTAAAAAAAAAAACAAACCAAAAAAACCTCAAAAAGCCAGTAACAAAGTATGTAAGTGCAGAGTAAGTAATATGAAACCTATTGAGAGGGGGGCAGGTTTTTGTTGTTTTGGGCTTTTTCAAGTTGTTTGTTTTTTTTTTTGTTTTTTTTTTTTTTTTCCCCAATGTTTCTGCAGTGCTGCCTGTGGTCCTTGTGTCTCAGTTAATTTTTTTAATGTATTTTGTGTACCTTTATTTTTTTTTTCCTGACAGTTCACTTTTCTTCCATTTCTCACATGTGATCACTCATGATTGAGGAGGTACTTCCATTATTTAGAGAAAGGATAGGTTCTTTCCTTAACTTGACTGTCAAAATCTAAAATTGTTTTTTTTTTTTTCTCTCAGGCTTAAAAAATGTGAGAGGCACATTTTGAATCATTAATTATGGAGAACAGGTTAGACTAGGAAGTAGGTTGAAAAGAATAAATGGTATATAGAAAATTTAGTTTAAGGGTGAGAAAAAAAATAGCACAATGTGAAGTACTAGGGAAAGAAAAAAAAAACAAACCGATAAATGAATAAAAAGAATAATTAAATAAGAAGAAAACACCCAGATGAACCTGCTTCTGCAGGGGAATTGGACTATATGATCTCTAAAGATCTCTTCCAAACTCTACTATTCTATGATTCTATGAGTTTGACAAAAATTGCATCAAACGAATCTATTTACTTTCTTCAATGAAAAATAATCACTCAATAGATAAAATGAGAAGTAGTCTGTGATATCATACCCTGGAAAGAATTCTCATGTAATCTCACATGACATGAGCAAACTACTGACGTATTGACCAGATGAAACTTCTATGTGCAACATACACAACTGTGTTGTGTATGTGCAACTGTCTGACCTCCTGCTTCCTGCTCCACTCTCAGTGTTTTTTCAAAAAAAATAGGCATTCCTTTGTGCAGCTCTATCTAATGTTTTCAAGGTCAGCTTCACTGACAGAACACAATCCTGAATGTCTCTAGATTTCACTGTGTTAGCAATATTTTGAATATTGTAGGAAAATACGAGAATAAACTTTGAGAAACTATGAACTGGCAAAACACTGCTGCTGCAGCAGAGGATCCCAGGGCTTACAACAGATGGCTAGACGTGTCTAGAACAAGATAAAGATAAAAACTTTTTCTTGTAGGAGAAATATCACAGATCTTAAATAGAAACAAAATATCATATAACACATGTTCTTTTGTTTGCCTGTAACACATTATTCTCTGATGTGGATAAAACCAGCAACTTGAATAGTGTGTGGAGTTTTAAATATGGTGCATGAAAGACTGTATAGGCAAAGTGAATGATGTCTGCAAGAAAAGAAATCCAACAGCTTTGGAAAATATTGAAAATTATGAAAGAATTCAACCCTGGTAAATTTAAAAAGAGAAGAGTATGAACTCCTTTGCAAGATGCACAAATCTCTAAAAAAAAAAGATAGGCATTACTTTCCCATACTGCACCAGTACCAAAATAACATGGGAATAATTTGTAGGTGTTGATAACAAATGAGGAAACTACTTTTAGATGGTGAGGCTTGTAAAACGATGAAAGAGCTTGCCAAGAAAGAATGAGGAATCTTCCTCAGTTAATGCTGAATTAAGTGAACAAAACTGATATTGGTCAAAGATGACCTACATGAGCTTCCTTTCCTGCTGGAGGGCAGACTTGTGAATCTTGAGACTTCTAGTCCTACCTTACTATATATTTACTTACTAAATGTGCTGCTTCTCTTTCAGGGTAAGCTCTGTTTAGTTAAAACTACTGGCAGAACTTTTGTGATGAGAACAGTATGTTTGATAATTTAGAACACAGAGTGACTTGTGTGGGATGACTGCAGGTACGTGACCATTCCAGTCAGCATTTATGCAGTAAAGTAATTTGTATTATCAAAGACTCCATGGAGGTTTGATAGTAAGTTATTAAGCAACTATGCAATTTTTCTAAATATTAAAGACAGATAAATATTAGAATAGATAATAGAAAAAATATTTGTTGTATTTGACCTTTTCCCTTCTTTATTATTGACAAGTAAAGGGCTAGCGTGAAAACTTCATAAAATGTTTTAATCTGTATTTTGCTATGTATTGCTGATATCGTGTGATTCCACCTGAATTTTGGGTAGGTAGGTATACAGAAAGAAATAGAGCTTAGGCTTATTAATCAGTGTTAGTATTCTGTTTTACATAATTTGTTTTGGGTTTACATTTCTGCTATAGAAGTTTTTAATGAAATTGAAAATTTCAGAGAGATATTAATCCATTGTACTTGCCAACTAGAAGTAAATCCAAAAAATTGGACTATATGCATTAATCTTTCTTTTTCCTTTGATAAGGAATTGATTTGGACTGTGCTGACTTCAAACAAAGAGATCAAACCAAACCAACCAAACAAACAAAAAAGTGACTTTGTAAAGATTCTAATGATATATCTGAGAGCAACTAGTTTAAAAACAAAAGCACAAGGGAAATATCAGAATTACTTAGAGGATAAAAATGTCAACAAATATACATTAAAATTTCAAACACGCCTACAATTCCTGAAATAAACTGAAGAACTGCCTTTTCTGTCAGTCTGGTGGTTTATGCAGGAGATAATGTTCTAGGCAACTATTGCAACTGCTACTATTAGGTATTTCTCTTACAGGAAGATGGTATTAGTTTACATACTAATGACAGAGGCTGTGACTGCTTGTATATTTGGATTTTGTGTTACTATACCGTCTGAACTTGTCTGTGGCTCTACAGAGATAGAGAATAAGAAAACTCCCTTTGAAGGTCATTTCTTGTTAACCAATATTTTTCAAAATGCGCTTTCCAAATGAACTCAGTCAGTTCATACTGTTTCACCGTGAGGCTGCCAAATCTATCTGGAGATATCCACATCTTAGAGTCAGTTGAAAGGCATAAATCAATAAAAACTCAGTCCAGTTCATTTATCTTTTACTTCCCTTTGACTCACCAGCTTTCAGGAGAGATAAAAAGAACAAGAAAAAGAAAAAAAAACTATCTCCTTTGCAATCTTCAGAATCAGTACCCTTTCCAAATTATCCTAGGAGCCGAAGATTTGGGTCATCAGTCATTTGGTAATTCAAGAGTAACATGTCTTTTGGGAACACTTTATTGTAAATGGGATTAAGGACATTTTCCTCTTTAGAACTGTATATCCAGTGAGACAGAGTATATATTTCAGTTTCAGAAAAACCTGAAGCACCCATGTATGCAGTCCCATGGCTGCAACTCCCTCATCATGATGTAAAGAACTTAATGTAACTACACTCTTGTGTAAAATAGCTAATGGAAAACCTTTTTCGATTATGTTGTAAATGTTGGCTTCAGAAATGCCAGGCTATGTGAAAGGGAGAGAATCCAATGAGATGTAAAACTTGTACTGAATTTAGTAACTTTTCTTTGTGTTATGCAGCATTCTTCTCTCACAGTGCCTCAATAGATTGTCAAGGTGTTGTCCAAAGCACATAGAGCTTCTTACCCTCGAACAATGCATATGTAAGGAAGTTTTCTCTACAGAGTTGTTGCATTGGTACTGATACCTTTAGAAACTGAGGATGGTAGAGGATTGTTTTTCAATATTTATTAGGTGATTCTAGTTATAAAAACTTCAGAAAGAGCAAATGTGTTTTAACCTGGAGAGGTGCAAGATGCACCACTTCCTCTTACTGGGGGAGTTGAGTTGTTACTATACATATTTAAGTGGTGTGTTTGACCACAATTACTTCTTTTTCATTTCTTTAGTGATTTATGTTTTCTTTAAAACTTATCTCAGAGAAATGGTTTAGGAAGACAAATTCTGGTCTCACAGATCCAATGATTAGACATCAGTACTTTGAATTTTCCTTCTCTTTTCTAATTCTATTACTGTTACCTATAAGTCTTTTTCAGACCTCATTTCTCTATAACCACATCTTTAAAGGTCTGATATGTACGTAACTCTTTAAGATCTTCATCTGTTACTCTCTGCGTGTTTCCCTACAATGTTATCTTTATATTTTTAATTTTCTTGCATTTTTGATTGCCTCCAAGCTTATGATATTAATTCTCAGTCTTTGTTCTAACCCTGAGAGCAGCTAGTGACTGGGCCAATAAATATAAGAGAATTAATCTTGATTTTAAAATTCAAGAATAATTAGCCTTTTAAGGGATATATGTTTATAGTCATGTTTGAGGAAGCTACTCTGATTCCCAGGTGTTGATTCCCAGTATGCTGCAAGTAAAATACAGTAAAGTTACTTACACAATACTGATGCAAGTTTAGTCTCATCAACACTGTGTGAAGTAACAATGAGTAGTTTAAACAAAAGTAGATTCAAAAAGACACCACTACATTCCACTCTCATCCACTTCCATCTTCTGTTCTCCAATGCTAGGTAGACATTAAGGTTATTTACAATATGTTTTCAGGCAAGTTGTCAAGTTATCTGACACGAGACATTCACTTAGAACCAGTTCATCACACAACAGAGGTTTTGTCTAAAGTGAAATGCAGAAAATTTAATTATTGGATAGATTTGTCAATATATAAGTTGACCATTAGTTTAGCCGACTTGATATAAAGCTTTTACAAATGCTCCGTTCAGACATTTCCTGGATGCACTTTGAACCTGTCTTGCACAGAAGGTGATTGGGGGAAAAAACCCAATATGCAAAGTCTTTGCACAGAGAAATGATACCACATAAATATCTGTTTGATGAAGTTTTTAATTGCAGGGTAAGAGCTATGCTAGAAGTTGTTGGCCAATCATATTTGATTTTATTGACACTATGGCATATTTGCAGAAGTCATTGACTGCATGCTTTTACAGAAACTGTCAATGCCTCATAGGAGTGTCTTAAAATTTTCAAAGTTTTCATATTTGAGACTATTCCTTTTAGCTATATTCATAGTTGAATTTATTTTCTCATTGTAGTATTCTAGTTAATGTTTCAACCTTTTGTTTTGAAAACACTTAGTTTTAGTTTTCCTTCAGATACTAATATTCTGTCTTTGGTATTTGCTCCAACAAGACTGAGATTTTTTAAGTGACAGTAATAAGTATGGAGATGATTTAGTTCAAATTACTGTCTCTGGATTTATACCTTGATAGATTGTTTTCCTTAAAATACCTTTTAGTATGTTTAAGATGGCTGAATACTGTGTTCCATGTAGTCTCTATGGAGGATGTCTGCCTTCCTTTTGCGTGCAGTGTGCTGGAGAGAGAGAGGAAAAGCCATCTGGTTAGCACGATTGGCATCCATAGGTTGGTTTCTGAACGTGCATTGTGGTTTGAGGGTGATTGTGGTTTTGTCTCCACCCTGTTAGATCTCTGAGAGCCTGCAGGCAGCACTGCTGACTTACTGCCATTTCTCTCTGTATCTGAATGACTGAGGGCTTCAGATCAGTTCTTTATCTTCCTACCATCATCTCCAAATATCTTTGGTCTATCATTTATCTTAGGCTGTCCTTTGTCTTCTTATTCAGGGCATCACTGAGAAACCATCTGTAGATGGATATGCTAGGATTTTTACGGTACACTTTGTCATCAAAATTGCTATCCTTTTATCTCTTTCTCTTCTTGTCCCTTCTGGTGCTTCCACATTCATGCACTCTCTATTCCTAGCAAATTTCTATTCTATTCTAATACAAGTACCTGTGCAGAGTCAGAAGAAATTGCCTGTTTCCCATGTATATGGCTGATGCATTGTGCAGTGAAAACTTGTTAGGGATAGCTTAGCAAAAGTTGAATGGAAATTGTTGTCATAGTATTCTCTGAATTTCTTAATTCAACATCCATAAAAGGAGCTGCAGACAGTCCTTTAGCTGTTGAATATACAAGGCCCTAAGAGGCAGCTTTCTTTACTGTGCTTTTGGCAGTGTTCTTCTGTCACCAAGAGTGCGTGGAGAGTGATACATGCAACTAACACCCTGTGGGAGCAGAGAAGTGCCAAGAACTGGTGCAAACAGGAAACAGTTGTCATCATCTTTCTTTTTCTCTCTGTGAAAGAGAGATACTGAGAGGTATAAGGTAATAGAAATCTTTGTCTTTTCAGCCTAAAAATACTTAAAATGCTGGAAGGCAGCAGGTCTAGTCTTAGGATTTCCTTTCTCCTGCTGTTGCCTGGAGACTCTCTTCCTAGAAAAGCAGGAAGCAGGCTCCATAAACGGAAAATGAGAAGGAAACCTACAACCGTCAACTCACCTGTGTTACAGTGGTTAATGGCACTATAGATCTCAAGTGCTGACTTGTTGGAAAACACTGTTGCTTTTGTTGGTCATGGTCCTGCACTCAGTCTTTTCCTCAGAAAGGCCAGAATGTAGGGAAGGTTAAAAATGGTAATAGTAAAATAAATTAATTAGATTTTTAAAAAGCTGAGAGAAGAAAAGAGCAGCCAAGTGTCATTAGAAGAAAAGATCAAAATGAAAGAAGGAAGACTGTGGGTACATGTTAGAAAAGTCAAGACAACTGTAATATTGAAGTCAGAAAAGACAGGAAGGCTGATGTTGCAAAAAAAGATAAACCCAGTGGGTAATATAGGAAATAATCAATGGAAGCATTATAAAGTATATTACAAAAGTATTTGTGACAATGAGTAACAGCCTGGAACATCTACACCTACAGTGCACAACACAACTTAGGTTCTGTAAGCATTATGACCACCTCAGCATGTGCCTGGTTAATTAACCAAAATGAGGCGTGATTCAAGGCTTCCAGGCCAGGAGCTAGCTAACTGACAGGGGATTCATCTGCATGGTGCTTCCAGTTGCATCTGGTGACAGGCCAAGTTTGTCTGACCCAATCTAATACAAATATAAACAAGAAGACTTGGAAGTTGCCTTTCTTCAGAGTTTCAGGCAATAAAGAGGAATAAAGAAGGGAACAGGAAAAAAAGAAAGGATGAGGAAGAGAAAAGATAGCTAGAGGAGCTGGATCCCTGAAGTGAGAAGCAACCAAAGAATGTGATACCTCCCATACATTAACCCCAACGGCTTGCATTCTCTTGTTGTTTCTTCCAATTCATTCTAATCTTTTGAAGCTGCCTGCTTGTAAAGGACTTTTCAGTAAATGTAAAAAGTAGTGTAAAGGGTATGGCAAATATTTAGCCTGGAACAGTTCACAGTAGCACTGCTCTTCCTTTTGTGTGATATAAACAACTGTTGCTGTTTTCAAGATGAATGTCACTCTCATTACTTAGAAAGAGATCTGAGTATGGTGTTTGATATTTTAAAAAATCTTTATAAAATTCAGAGTTACTATGACCAACTTAGTCTTCCTTTTAGAGAGTAGAATCAAGACAAAGACATGGTTTATTGAAGTTCAGATAAAATATCTACCACAGAAAATATTTCATCGCAATCTTCACTGTGAGGGTGATGGAGCAGCGGAACAGGCTTCCCAAAGGGGTTGTGGAGTCTCCTTCCTTGGAGGTCTTCAAGACCCGCCTGGACATGCAACTTGATCTAGGTGAATCTGCTTCTGCAGCAGAATTGGACTAGATGATCTCTAAAGATCCCTTCCAACCCCTACCATTCTATGATTCTATGATTCTTAGTCTGCTATCTCCTCAGCACAGATCCATGTGGACAATTCTTCTCTCACCAGGATCCCAATGTAGCAATAAAACGTCTCAGGTAACTCCTGTTTTTGTGTCATGAAGTTGTTATCAAGCCTAGCACAGGAATTCTACAGACTTCTCCTGTACTTTTATGAATGCTATGGAGGAATGAAGTATGGTCAAGCTAAATGCCACAGCAAATTGAAATTCCAGTGTCAGAACAAATCAAGTTAGCAACATAGTTTTGGTGTTGAGTTAAATATAACAGTGACTGAAATTGCTGAATACAGTTTGGACTGTCATGCATTTTAATTCTTAATTTAGAAAGCCTTCTTGTTCAAGTTCCTTCATTTAAATCTTTGGGAAATAAAAGACAAAGTCAAATTCTGGCCTGCTACAGAAATGTAGGTAATAGCTTGATTGTATTTGAATTCATTTGTGAAGAACTTGGCTACTGAGCTGCAATTAGAAAATAATTTTTTGATCTGAAGCTTCAACCTGAGTGAAATGATAAAAGCTGACATTTCTTTTTTTATTACTTTTTTTATTTTTCAATTTTAATTCATAGTTAGTTTATTTTTCTAATGATAGTTATCTCTAGAAGTTTCTGTAAATCATTCTAAGGAGTTCTTTTTAAAAAAATGAACTGAGAGTTTCAACATTGAATATTAAATATGCAGTATTATAATTGTAACTATTCAATTGCTGATTAAAAGAAAAAATATTTCATCTATAAATGTGGAAAAAAATGAACTGGAATGTTATTTCAAGATGAATATTTATTGTTAACTGTAAATTAGAATACATATGTACAAATATATATATAGCATTTGAAAGAATACTGCTTTGGTTATAGAATACAATACACAAAATTTGAGGCATACTAAATGCACAACTGTAATTCCTAGTAAGTGAGACTTCTAGGTTGCATGTCTTCCTCTATTTATGAGTGTTTGGACACATTTTCAAAATCTTATTGAGAAGTTACAGTCTTAACTATTATCCTGGGTTTGGTGGGCATAGGGTTAACTTTCCCCAGACTCTGCCAGGGGCCGTGGCCAAGCTGTGCTGACTTCACACTCAGGATGTCCAGATAGCTGGCAGGGCATAGCAGTGTGAATGGGAACTTCAGTTTCTCCATTGTGCAGGAGCAGTTACACTGGGCATTGCTTGTTTTCTCTATCCCTTCGCTGTCATTATACATCCTTATTCTTTATGTTCTATTAAATTGTCCTTATCTCAACCTACAAAGCTCTAGAATTCTCTCTTGATGCTCCTCCTCATCCTGCTGAAGTGGGGGGGGAGTGAGTAACAGTGTGATTTGGTCATTGTCGACCAGGACTAAACCACCACAGGCTTTTTTGTCCCCAATGTGGGGCACAAAAGACTGAGATAATGATAGATCTGACCAGAGTTTGTTGAAATTTGTTATACAGTTTTCTAATATAGGTTAAACAAGGCAGCTGGTCACAATGCTCATTCAGCTGTTTACATGGTGGTATTATGCAAATTCTTACCTGCTCTGTGTGTTGCCTGAAGTGCTGTTCATCACCTCAGGGAAAGTAATGAGGATCACAATTTTGTTATATTGATATCTTTCAGCTTATGATAAGATTATATAATTGGTTCTGGGGCTCAGCTGGTATTTGTGCACAGCATTGTTGTCACTCCCATACCTCAGGCTTTTCCTCAGAATTCATTAGTAATCTCACCCAACCTATGCAGAAGGCAGGGAGGGATACTTTCTCCCATCCTTTTACCTCCTCTTTCTCCTTCTGTCTAACTACAACAACATTTGAGAAATTTGAATACTCTTGGGACATTCCAGTCATATTGCTCTTATTGTTATATCTCCGGAATATGCTTCATATCTTGCTTAAGGTTGTAAAATTTGTTAAGATTCTCAGTCAAAGATCTGCCCCAATGATGCACAGTAATGGATGGAATGGCATGTAGAATAGTATGGGCAAATATCTAGAGAACTTCTCACCTCCAGTGGTTTGGAACTTCACTCTCAAACAACTATGTGACCCTGATAGAGTGGTAGAGTATTTGAAAATAAAACATTGTGGTTATTCTAAAGAGGCACTGATGACCACACTGTTGTGCCATGGCTAGTATTTATCAAATAGTGCTCAACGTTAGACAGCACTCTCAGAGGGAAGGAGAGAAAAATAGAACAACAGACACTGCAGCTACCACAGTCCCAATGACATGCACTGTGGCTACTCAGACCTCAGGAACAGGCAGCCTGGCTACTCAAACACTGGTGGCAGGCACTGCAGACAAATCAGGAAAACAACCTGGACTAGTATCAGTTGCCCCTATAGAGAAGAAGTAATGTTGGATGCGAAAGTCAACTCACTTAGAAAGGGAAGAAACTCCAATGACTAAGCGGGTGGAGGAAGAAACAGAAGCAGGACCATCATAAGGGGAGGAGGAAGAGGCAGAAGCCATGAATGAGACAACTACCATCTAATCTCTATCCCTGAGTTGCAAGACTTGTGAAGGAACTTCAGCCATCACCCAGGGGAGCACATTGTCACCTGACTGCTCTGATGCTGCAATAATCGGGCCAGTAGGCTGGAATTGGAGAAGAGGGAAGCCAAATAACTGGGTTCCCTGTCAAGGTAAGGAGGCATTGACAAAGCAATTGGAAGAAGGACACAAGTACGCAGCCTTTGGAGGTGACTTCTCTCATGTGTGAAGGAAAGGTATTCGTTCAAGGAAGACATCACATCACTCAGGCAAGTGGATTGCCATGGAGGAAGGTATCCAGTACCTGAGGGAACTGGCTGTACTAAAAGTGGTTATAATGACCTGGACAATGTGCAGTTATCCATCAATCCAGATGAAGTCCAGTATACACAGTCCATGTAGTGAAAGTTCCTATGAAATGCACCATCATTTTATGCCAACTCATTGGCTGTCATGTCATGGAAAGAAGACAAGGGGTAAAGGGTGGATGAAGTGATCAGTCAACTCCAGCAATACAAAGGAAGTCCTTCTTTATGGTCCTGTGTTTCCCTTGTGGAGAAACTACCCCAGGAGTTCCATCAATTTAAGAAAGGTATCTCTTACTTTCCACTTGTACGGGCCCATACCTCCGCTATTCGGAGTAGGCATTTCTCTGATCAAGAGAGGAAATACAGAGGGTACACACACCGGGTCAACCTATGGTTTTATCTAACAGCAAGGGCGAGAACATGAGGAGGTGGGATGGAAAACCTATCATGGCTCTAGAAACAGGTGCTACAAGCCATGGTTTCTAGGGAGCAGATCCCCAGAGATGTAATGCTTGATTTCACTTCTGATTCTCTGAAAGGGTCTTCTAGTTCTTTCTTGCAGAAAGGGACTGATATGNAAGTCCTTCTTTATGGTCCTGTGTTTCCCTTGTGGAGAAACTACCCCAGGAGTTCCATCAATTTAAGAAAGGTATCTCTTACTTTCCACTTGTACGGGCCCATACCTCCGCTATTCGGAGTAGGCATTTCTCTGATCAAGAGAGGAAATACAGAGGGTACACACACCGGGTCAACCTATGGTTTTATCTAACAGCAAGGGCGAGAACATGAGGAGGTGGGATGGAAAACCTATCATGGCTCTAGAAACAGGTGCTACAAGCCATGGTTTCTAGGGAGCAGATCCCCAGAGATGTAATGCTTGATTTCACTTCTGATTCTCTGAAAGGGTCTTCTAGTTCTTTCTTGCAGAAAGGGACTGATATGTGTAACAATCAATATTAGAGGAGACCCTGCCTCCAGCCAGGGGAAAGCCAGGGACAATAGGATTTCTTAGTCTGTGTGGATCTGTTGGCCTGGCACTTCAGATCCACAAGGCACTGTGGATCATGTGCTCTCATGGACACTGGAGAGCAATGCACCTTGATATTATCAAGACATAAAGGACGTGAACAAATTTCCATTTCTGGAGTGACAGAAGGACCTCAACAACTCACTGTGTAGGAAACAGAAGTGAGTCTGAGGGGAAATAAATGGCAAAAAGATCTTTGTGACAGGCCTTGTCACATGCATCCTGGGAATAGACTACCTGAAGAGAGGGTATGTCAAAGACTCAAAAGGGTATTGGTGGGTTTTTGATGTGGCTGCCTTGGAAACTGCACAGCTGTCCAGCTTGTCTGGCTTCTCAGAGAACCCTTCTGCTGTGGAGTTGCTGAGAATTGAAAACCAACAAGTGCCAAATGCAACCACAACAGTGCACCAGTGGCAATATTGTACCAATTGTGACTCTTTGTCAACTGGAGATCCAAGAGTTGATCTGCAGGACACTATCACCCTTTAAGAGCCCCATATGGCCATTACAAAAATCTACTGGAGAGTGGAGACTAACAGTAGGTTATTGTGGCCTGAATGAAGTTACGCGGTGCTCCTGTGCCGGACATGCTGGAACTCCAATATGAACTGAAGTCTAAGGCAGCCAGATGATACACCGCCATCAACATTGGTAATGCTTTATTTTCAATTCATTTGGCAGCTGAGTGAAGGGCTCAGTTTGCTTTCACTTGGAAGGGCATTCAGTACACCTGGAATCAGTTGCCCCAGGAGTGGAAGCACAGACCTAACACTTGCCATGGACTAATCCAGGCTTTGCTGGAAAAGGATGAGGACTCCAAACATCTACAATATATCGATGAAAAACAAATTACTCAGGCAGTAAACCTTGGGTATTATCCCGGGCTAAACCAGTACAACTATAAAACTAAGTCCCAATGTTCACCTTGAAGATGGGTTGTTACACATGAAAGAGTGCTAAATTCTTGAGTTGAAGGACACTGAGCAAGCTGTATATCATTCTTCTTGAGAAAACTGAGTGGTTAGTGCAGTTATCTAGGAGATAGGCATATTCCTGCTTGCTTTCCTACTTTATACTCTGTTCACTGACAGAATACAGGTAGATGCTGACAGATAATATTGATCTCAGACTACAGTCTTAGTCCAGATTCCTGGACACAAAGGTAACTGAGTTTCTCACACACTAGTGTGTTAACACTTTCTTGCTATTTAGATAGTGATCACAGTCTTTCTGAGGTAATCATCTTCAGTATAGTGCACTGTGAATCTTGAACGCCCATGGATGAGTTATTCCAGTTCTTTGATACATCAGAATGCTCAAATCTATAAAGATCTTTCTTATCAAAGCCAATGCTGTTCCAAAACCTAAATTGTCTGCATTGCCTCTTCTAGACAATACAGTCAGAGGTGTCTAAGGTGTCTGGGGCTGCAGATGTCTAATTTGTAATCATCCTAGTCTTATTAAATCTAGTCTTTTTGACAGGAAAAGTATTATTTATCTATATAAGTTTGATTAAGCAGAAGATTAATTTTCAAGCAGGACATTGAGAAATCTTTTTATCTTTGTCATTTTTGCAAATGAGCTTTCCTTTGCATGTCTTACTATGTCTTACTGAGATGAGAAGACGAGTATGGTTTATCACTGTCTTTCTCCATGTGCTCAGAAAAGGAAAAAAAAATCTCAATATGTTTTAATTAGAACAATAATGATGAATCAGTTCTTGAGCCACAGAAGGGATGAATAAAAGATTTGTCTAATTTGTTTTCTTTACAAAACGGTTTAGGTTCTGACTCTGTATAGTTTATAATGTTATTAAACTGTAACCTGTGGGGGTATGGATGGTAATCTATGATTGATAAAAATGTATGTCGATCTCTCTGTCTACTTATCTATGTGAAGCAACAGTACAATGACGGTGTTTCTAATTAAATGAAAATAATACCCAAGAGTCTCAATCATTTTCTAGGGTCTTAAAAATTTTTAAAATATGTCTGTATAGATTAAAGAATTTCAGATGTCCTCACCAGTATGGTGGTTAAAACTATGTGCAAATAAGGTTGCCCATCCAATCAAAAAGAAAGGAAAAGGCAGCCCATTGGAAAAGGTAATGATGGGTAGTCCCCTTTGAGGGTCTGTCAGCCTGTGTTGTTGATTGTATACTGCCTTCTGGTTGTCTTCCAAATATGACTTTTTACTGAGGTGTGTCACTGCTTTGAATATTTTCCCTGACTACCTCCAGGTAGCATCTCTAAGCCTTTTATTTATTTTTTTCCCCCAGACTTCTCTTTTTCAGCCTTTTCCTGATCTTCATGAGCTCCTAAATGCCTTTACTTCATGAATTGTTGATTAGCCTCCCCTTCTAGTGCAACTAACTCATGACTAAAGTAAATGTTGCAACTTTCCTCAACTACTTCAAGTCTCTCTCATTTTTACTGCCCACCACACCCTGTCTCATGACATATGGGAAGGCAAAATTCCTTCTTTCTTCCAACATAACAAACTTGTCTTCCTGCCTCAAATGGCATGAAAGGGAAATGCCAAATGAGTTACGTGTACAGATACTCTGAATTCAGAGCAAGAATCTACAGTAATAGATCAAAATTTTGGTTGCAGGAGCTATCGTATCTCTGATCCAGGTATATGTGTGGAAAGAGATAGATCTTGCTGGTGTTGATCATGTTGGATCCACATTCGTAACCAAGTATGGGTTTTGACATCAATGGTAACTGACAGTCTTGTTTATCTGCAGTTATAAATTTAAGGCTAGTTTTGTGAACCTTTTATGTGTATGTTAAAAAGCTGGTAATATGATAGGATTCAATAGAAGATAGAAACGTACAGTTATTTTACTGACTCATACTGCAAGCAGACTGATGTAATCCCCTGGATCCACACCAGGAGTGTAAAAATGACTGAGTTTCTCTCCAGCAAAGAAGACTCCATATGCTTTACGGACAGTAAAGTTCAGGGAGAGGATTATGTCAAGATTTATGTGTGCTCTTATTTAAGTTAATGAGGGAAATCTTTCTACGGGGAATGTGTGCATGAGATACAATTGAGTTAACTGTTTCAAGAACAGAATGGAAGCCTACTAGGTTGAATATGTTACTAGGCTTTTTCTTCTACTGCTTGCAGTGAAAACAAAGTGAATTTTTCTTTTGGTCCTCCTAATCAAGCTTTCATTTAAGGAAAGATAGTTTTGAAGGCTATGGGATTCTAAAGAACTCTTTTTGAGTTAAGATTACAAAGGTTAGGAGCCTGAAGAACCTTAATAGCAAGTGGGAAAGCAAAAGTCAGCTGAAGATGTCAATTTACTTAGGAAAAATCAGATTGAAAAATGGCGCTACAGTCAGTGTACTTTTATAATGATAAATTAATTACATTAGTGCAGTCCATTAAACATTCCATTTATACATCAAAACCTTGGCAGGTGAAAGAGTTCTTAATCCAATGGTTTAATGTTTCTGTTATTTATTTATTTATAGATATCAGTTTACGTTCCACAGTGCATCTGTTCTGGGAGTCTGTACAGATGCTCGTTTGCTGTCTCTTTGCCAAACTGGAAGTGGTCCCAATTTGACAGTGAAGTACTGGAAGAGAAAACAATTGGGAAAAAGTTCTGTTTTTCCAGTCATGGACAAGTAGAAAGGCAATCACTGAGCTAGCCTGAGGTCTTGTCAAATGCAAAATAACATTTAGTATCTTGGGAGGCAGGAGAGAATGAAATGTTAATCATTTACTATATTCAAGTAGTATGTGGTTTCTGATCTGAAATCACAAAGGCAATAATTAGATATTGGGTGAGTAAACTTGTGTGACAATCCCAGAATAACTGAATTGATCAAAATGATAATATTGAGATGGCATTAGACAGTTGAATGCAGGTGTTGTGCCAGAAAGTCTCACATTAAGCTTTGTGTAGTAAGTGATTGTGTTAGTAGAGATATAACACTGAAAGCAATAACCACGGTCAGGAATTCTCTGTATTGGGCACTACGTGTTCCTGTCTATAGAAGTCACATTGATTATCAGCTATTTCAATAGTGTGGTTATGCATATATCTCTTTGCAAGATTGGAGACTTCTACAGTAAGACATTTGTTATTATATTTTGCTGACGTAAATCGATGAAACAGACAAAAGAAGTTTAATATTTTGATTCAACAGATAGAGAACAAGGATATACATATTTTACAGATATGGACATCTCAGAGTAGTCTTTCTAGCCTATATTTATTAGTCTCTCTACAGCTAACAGAAAAGGAAAGCTATATGTTCTCAAACATCAGTCTATTTCTGTCCATGTTCAGTAGATGGACTAAGTAGATTTCACAAGTCACATGTCAGACCCAGGGCTTGACAGTGAAATTAGAGTTCTTGGATGAAAGAGGATACATTCTGTGTAATGACTTCTGATTGAAAATTGTAGGATTTTTATGCAGGAATCTCTTACTCTCCTCATGAAGTTGTCCAAAATTACCTAAAACCACACAAATCCTAAACAAGCCAGCATCATTGAAAAGATGCATATTTCTGAAAACATAGAGATGACAGCACTCCAAGTTTTATCTGAATATGCAGAAGGTTTTGTGTGAAAGCCTAAAGGTCACTAGGTTGCTCTTTGTTTAAGATACTCATATTAAAGTATAAAAAGGAAAAGAAAATACTTCAGAATTTCCAAAACATCTGAAGATCTTTCAGCTACCCTCACAAACAGGGTCTAAGTAAATTTTTATTTAAGCTGAATTTTGAAATTCTGGTATTT
Organism: Urocolius indicus; assembly: GCA_013401255.1. Classification (NCBI taxonomy): domain Eukaryota; kingdom Metazoa; phylum Chordata; class Aves; order Coliiformes; family Coliidae; genus Urocolius; species Urocolius indicus. The sequence continues at coordinate 13,150 of WBNH01006337.1, read as the reverse complement.
TACTGTGAAGAAGCATAAAAAAACCCCCTTTGTCTAATTGATCTGTTCTATTCTAATGTAGTCCCACACTCGAATATGCCCCACTCCTCTGAACATCCCACTTGAAAAAGCAGAAGCAAAAACTTCATTCCTTTCATTCTTTTTTTCTTTAATTGAATCATAAAGATATTTTGTTAGCCACGATCATCTTAGCATAATTATTCTGCTTTGAAATTAACATAAAAAGCAATAAGCAGGACACAGTGAACTGATTTTTGTTTTCAGCATGTTTCCTACTAATGCTATATTCATTTACTTTCCACTTAATAAGAAAAGTAAACTTCTCAATTATTTGGTAATATGTCTGTATAACTGAGCCTCTTTTAAAGCCAGTACTACATAAACCTCTTCTCCTTGTAGCTGAACAGGTGGTTAATTCTTGCTACTTTTGCAAGTGTGTGTATTTCAAGACAGATCGATAATACTAGTTTGAAACAGGGTGAGTGAGACCTTAAACGCTGGAATAAACATCGGAAGACAAAGAAAAAGAGAGGAGAAGGAGAGACTGAGAGGAAGCAGATATAGGAGGAAAGGGGAAGAAAACATAAAAAACTTGATTAGAATATTACTGTCCTGAGAGAAATTAAAACCAGCAGGTGCTGAGATTGTGTTCCCTTGCTTTACCTGCCATTCAGTTAGTTGCTCTTTATTTTTTTCCTGAGTGGAAAAAGATTGAAAGCTATAGGGATTAGGGGTTTCATTTGTGGTTGTTTTGCCTTTTTTGATATGGTTCTCTTTAGAGTTTTTTTCTAGCTCCCCTGATGAAAGAAAATCCTATGATAAGGAGTGGCTGTTGTAGCTCAGTGTATACATGTCTCTCTCTCCCTCCTTGAGCAGGTAATCTAAGCAGTCAGGAAGACCAGCTGCTAGTGAAAATTTATTTTCTCAGTTATTTTTCAGAAAGCAATTCTTTTTACACAGTGTAGTGAGCTTTTAGTCCTGTGAATAGAAAACCTGATTCTACATTTAAAAAGTTGGCATCTGTCATTTAGAAGGTTGTGAGATGAGAACTTGTTGACTGCTACAAAGCAGAACATTTAAGTTTTAAGTTGTTCAGCCACAAATGAAGTACAGGACAAGACAGAAGAAGAAAAGCAAAATTCAATTGGGCAAAACCAAGGAGGATGAAGAACAGGCCACCAGCAGGCATATGGCTCTGGGCAAGATGTAGATGATGAATGGTGACAGATAAGGTTTTATTCTCATTCTGAATTAAATATACGTGTTAAATAATTTAGTAATCTCATCAATATCCTCTTGACGTAATTTACTTTCTAGAGCAGGAGCACTCCTAATTCTTTCTCTTTTTAGTTCTGTATGCACAGTGCTCCAACAGGGAACCACTTGCTGGCAAGTGGTAGAGAGGAGGTGTTCTGGGAAGCACATCCAGGGATTTTAGAAAAATATTGACCTCTGGAGAACACTTCGAGAACATCCAACATACATTGTTGCAGTTTTGATGTTCTGACCTCTTAACTCGAAAATGTGATACATAACTGAAATAATAGTAAGTAATTTTTCTCTGTCCTTTGCTGATGCTTTTCTGCCTTATGGAGGCTTGGTAGTGAAATTCCTGATGTATTGTTTTCACAGTGCTATAGATAAAACAAGCTTTAAGCTGGATCTGATTACTTGTTCAAAAAAACTGGCAGAAACAGTTTTAACATCTGTGAGGATGTAGCAATACTGCATTGTGTTTTCATCTGTTGGGTAGAAGGTTAATAACTAAAAATAGCTGATTTGTGTGGGGATCTGAGCCCTGCCAATTCTCTAAGAAAATTTTATGAGTACCTGGGATCTTAAAGAGGATAGAACAGAAAAAATATGGCTTACTCAGTAGCATTTCAAAGAAATGGTAAGTCTCGAGGGAGTCACAGTCCAATATGCTTCAGTGCTGTGGTATACGTCTGTGGTTCTTTCTATAAAGAATGTTTAATTAAGAAGTAGAAGTGTGAAAATAAACAATATAAGCAAAACTTACACAGATATTATGGATGGCTAAAATAAACTGACAGTTTATTCTACTATTAAACTGACAGTTTTGCAGTCAGGAAGAGAATTGCAAGCACTTTGTATTAATATAAAATTTGAAATGTCATAAAAAATCCTAGAAGTTTTCTTCCAGAAACTTTTCTAATAATAGTCCTTATTAATAAGAAAAAAATATTGTTTAAAGAGATTGTAATTAAGCAGCATGCTACTTAATAAATGTGGATAATAATTAATATCTTATTTAAAAATAAAAAAGAAAAAGAAAAGAAGCAGACAAAATATATAACAATAGAGGAAAAACATTAGCCTATGGAAGCAAAAAAAATCATAGCTCTTATTTTAAACATGATTTTAGTAAAATAATCAAAAGTCACTTAAACAGATGAACTAATTCTGAACCGCTTCTGTACCGGTTCATTTCCCTTCAGATAAGCAGTAGAAAATATCTGACTTTTTAAGCCACAAAAGTAATCTTAATCTGTTCATTGGTGACTATGAGAAAAATCTATTGGAATGGAAAATGGCAGAGACAGTTGGATGGATTTAGGACATGGCTGTGGAAGAAGGAGGTAAAACAGCTCAGTGTAGGCACCAATAAGTCAACAAACATTCATTTTAGTGTACAGCTTTATATGACATCTATGTGAAATTGGCAATATTTAATACAGAAAAAGCACAGATGGAGGGTGAAGTGTTCAGTAATAGGTCTGGTATAATAAGTCTTACTAAAATTAAAATGACAGAATGATTTTTCAACTCTCACTTCAAAAAGCTTCTGTTTATAATATGAATTACAGAACCAATGGAACAGAAAAGCACCGAAGTTATTCTTTTCTTTGTAAAGATATGGTTCAGCATGTAACAGTTTCATGGAATAAAGACTAGAAATTTGACCTGAGCAAAAGTAACAGTAGTTCAGAACAACCAATTATACTGAAATGAAGTAAATAACAAGAAGAGATTCCATCAGTCAGAGCAGCATCTTGAAAGACTAACCAATTTTCATCCAACTTGGATTTATATAAGTAGAAACAAAGGAGTGGATTATCAGACATAAGAGTTCAAGGCTGCATAGTGAACTGTGAGCATATTCTCCTTGAACTCAAAGATTATGCAGTACTTATTTCCTTTGTGGTAGTACTAAAACTTTTCTTTAGGCTTCTTGTGAATAATGACACATGATGCCTCCACACAGTCCTCTCATACCAACTTGTCTCCTCTTGTTCCTGTAGAAATATTTTTTTTTCTGCTGCATGTTTTTGGACTCTAGCTGCTGGTAGGCATCCTGCCCTGGTGTTAGATCTGCTGATACTAGGATTTCTGCTCTGAGCGTAATACTAATGGTATAGTACAGAATACTTCTGTTTTTGTGGATTCACCCGTTGAGGAATTTAGCAAGGTATTTCTCAATTTTTTATTATATCTACTTCCCACCTTGCATCAAATCCATTAGTAATGTCTGCCATGGTTAAAATCAACAATCATGGACTTCACTTTGTTGAATATTCTTTTTATCATGTTGAACTCCACTAGACAAAGCCTGGTCCGAGTAATTTCTTGTCCTACAGTTTCCATCTTGATTATTAGTCTCTCAGATGTTGCTTTATCCTTTGAGTGTCTGAGTAGGCTGAGCAGCTGCGGTGTGTTTGCTTCTGCTGTACAATAGGAGTGGAAAGGTTAGATCTGAGGACAGAGTGCTGTGAGGAGTATCATTCTGTATTGCTGTAACAAAATCTGACCATCTGTTAGTGTTCTGTTATTAGATATTGCTTGTGCTCTAGGAAAGTTAAATTAGAAATGTATTCATGATTACGTGAATTAAGAATGAAATGCTTTCAAGTTAGTGGGCAGCAAAAGCAAAATTTCATGGCCCAAGTACCAAACATCAGCTAGTAATGGGGGGTATCAATGTCAATACAGTCAAGCAAATACCTGGCTCAGGGTGACTTGTGGCAGCATTCTATGAGCTGAGCCCCGTTTGCATATGTAAGCTGTCTGGCAGACTAAACATGGTAAATGGTTTTCATTACTAGTGAAACTCTTCAGTCACCTTTTTAATGAGTTGACTGAATGTGAATAACCACATTCACAGAAAGAAGTTTAATTCAATTTGCTAAGGAATTGACATGAGAACTCATAATTTGCTCAAAGAATTGCTTGTGTATAAGAAAGTAACAAAATACCATAATGATCTTTTGAAGAAAAACATACTTCTCTTTTGTCTCTTCTGCTTTATTCTTCCTTCCTTTTCTATTCTGAATAAAATAGTAAGTTGTAACACTTGAAGCATTTAATGTCTTAGCTTTTTTAAAGTATGTTTTTTAAGTATTCCATCACTCTATAAGTTGTATTTTTAGAATATTTACCATGGAAGCTTTACATATTAACTCATCTCACGAATTTCAACATCAAGAAGCATATGAAGAGGTGGAAGATAGTCTTTGCCTCCATTTAAAAATATTTATTTTGATCACTGCTATGATTTTCAGTTGTACCACAGCTATGTTAGTTGTTTAAAAATCAGGTTATTTTGGATTTTGGAATTTTTGGACTGTAATCTTTTTGTTTGTGTTCCTTAAAATGTGCAATATACCAACTGTCTTTACTTTTACTAACATGACTGTGGTGGGCTGACCCTGGCTGGATAGCAGATGCCCACCAAAGCCACTTTATGACTCCATTTCCTCAATTGAACAGGGAAGAGAAAAAACAATAAAAGGCTCATGAGTTGAGGTAGGGACAGACAAATCACTCAACAACTACCCTCATGAGCAAAACCTACTTGATTTGGGGTAATGATAAAAGAAAAACAAATCTTAAAAATTCTTTCCCCTACACCTTCCTTCTTTCTGTGCTCAACTTTATTCCTGATGTCTCTAACTCCTCTTCCTTAAGCTGCACAGGAGGATGGGGAATGGCAGTTGGGGTCAGTTCACCACATGTTGGTACCACTGCTCCTTCCTGCTCAGAGAGAGGACACTTCACACTCTGCTGCTACTCCAGTGCAAGATCCCTCCCATAGGACACAGTCTTCCCCAAACTTCTCATGGGTTGTAGTTCTTCATGAACTGCTCCAGCATGCCTCTCTTCCAAAGGGTACAGTCCTGCAGTCACAGACTGCTCCAGTGTGGGTCTCCCATGGGATCTTAAGTCCTACCAGCAAACCTCATCTGGCATAGCCTCCTCTCCATGGATTCACAGGTCCTGCTAGGAGCCTGCTCAAGCATGGGCTCTCCATGGGCTGCAGCTTTCTTCAGGGCATGTCCACCTGCTCTGACACGGGGTCCACTCCGGGCTACAGATGGATCTCTACTGTGGCCTTCATGTCTGCAGGGGCAGGGTCTTTCTTACTGTGGGCTGCACCATGGGCTGTGTGGGAATCTCTGCTCTGGTGTCTGGAGCACCTCCTCACCTCCTTCTTCACTGACCTTGGTGTCTGCAGAGTCATTTCTCTCACATATTCTCATTTCTCTCTCTTCTGCTGCAGTTGCAGTAGTGTAGCAGCTTTTTTGCCTCTCTTCCTAAATATACTATTACAGAGGCACTATCATCATCACTGATGGGCTCAGCTTTGGCCTATAGTGGGTCTGTCTGGCATTGGCTCTATGAGGCATAAGGGAAACTTCTAGCAACTTCTCACAAGCCACCACTGTAACCTCTCTCAGTACAAAAACCTTGTAACATAAACCAAATACACTTAGAACGTGTGCTTTTCCTGCACAAATCTAGAAATACTGAATCAAAATTACAGATTATGTTAGTACAAGAGAGTAAATGAGATACTTATTTGTCTGAGCCAGTTTTGTCATCTGACTTTACTGTCCTATGACGTCACTTATGTAAAAACAAGCCTTGTCTGCCTAAAGACACCACGTGGTGTCTGAGTGCAGCATCAAGAGATACAAATCTGACATGGTTCACAACTCTGTCCTCCATGTCTGAGGCCAGATTTCTGAGGAGACAACACAAAAACTCTCTGGAACAGGGAACACATGCTCTCTTCTGCATGCAGATTGAAAGCCTGGGCCAGACTCAGCATGATTCATCACTGGCACTTGAAATGAAACCTTTTCTATTGCTTTAGGCTTAGTAGCTCAAAATCAATCATGTACTATTCTGCCTGCATTCTTACACAAGCAGTCCTTTCAATTTTTTTAACTCCATGAAACTATCTTTCTTTGCAGTGCACCCTATCACTGCTTCAGTAGCAAGGTCTGGAGGGCAGGTTGCAGTTAGTTGCACATACCACATGCCACTGCTTAGTTACAAAAAATCATGATTCCTCATTGACTTGCACCACAAGAAATGATTTGTATCATGTTGGTGTGAAAAGTAACATTTCTATTGCAAGTGTTTGAAGTAGTAGTGTTCCCTTCAATTAATTGACTGGCTTTCTGACTGTAAGCATTACTAAACAAGCAAAGAATGAGCATTAGGTTTGACTTACCCTTTTTTAATTGTCTTTTGATTATTTATTCAGCTACTTCTTTCTTCTCCTGTCCTGGAGGAAAGGAGGGACTTATCCAATGAGAAAGAATGGATTATTTGTAACAGAAACGATTCTATTTATCAATGTGGGTTTTTGCCTTTAAGGCATCTCTTGTTTCTGTGTTAAAGCAACATGGATGTGAATGAATAGTAAATAACGGGTGGCTTCCAAATTTTGTAATTTTTTTGTCTGTGTGCACATGTCATTGGCTATCCTTTTTATTCTAAATGTAAAGCAGTAATAGTTTAACTAAATACAGGATATCAAACAGAATGCCTAAAGCTAGTGGACACATATTTAAATGTGGTTTATTTTGATTTAGTTTGTGCTCTCAAGTACAAGTCTAAAATAAATTCCTGAATGTTTATCCAAAATATAAATTACTTCAAGAATATATAGATATTTATAAATGTATGGATATTTAGAGATATATGTACATATACATGTAGTATATGTAGGTTTTTTGTTTGTTTGTTTTTTCTTTAGTTAACTGCTTACTTTGTAAATAAGAAAAAAATAGTAAGTCTAAACTAGCTAATATGGCTTTGTATATCCCCTAAGGGAAGTTACAAGTCTTTTTGGTTTAACTATGCCTATGACCAGTATGATCTTTCTCAGCATAGATGCTATAATGTCATATGGAGTTGTGGGATTTGGATAGACCTTGCATATCTCAAGGTCCTAAGTTCAAATACAATGGGACCTCCTTGGGTGGTGTATTTTTTCTGTTTCATAAAGAGTTGGTAATATTAAAAAATGTATAATCATGTAATGTTTTAAATCTTTACATGACAATTGAGTTTGATTAACAGAAAACTTGTGGAACAATTGAGTTCATCAAGGAAGTTTCAGATTAAAGTGGAGAAATATCCATGTTATTTGTAAAAATACTCTTCATGTTCATTTGTTTGGCAATTTTTTACACAATTTGTGGTGTCATTGTGATGACAAAGACCTAAATGCCATCTTGATATTGATTTTTTTTTTTCCATAGGATACATGTTATTATTTTTGATTCTTAATAGTTTTTGTAATTGTAAGGGTAACATGTACACTTGAGAATCATTTTTGCCCCTTTTGCTTTGAGAGTGGTCAAACACTGAGACAGGCTTCCTACAGAGGTGGTTGATGCACTAAGTCTGTCAGCATTTAAAAGCCATTTGGACAATGTCCTTAATAATATGCTTTAACTTTGTCAGTCCTGAAGGGGTTAGGTAGCTGGACTAGGTGATTGTTGTAGGTCCTTTCTAACTGAAAGAGTCTGTTGTGTGTAAGCAGGCAAAACCATCATTGTTCTGAACTGGCATAACAAGAGTTGTGAAACTCAGATGCACAAAGTAAAACTGAAGAACACTGAGTGGGTGATTGAGCAATCTAGCACTCTGCCTGTTACTGAAATCCATTAACTACAGATATAGTGGGTTGATGTCTTAACTTCTCCAGATGACTTAAATTTCTGGAAGTTTTAAAGAAAGTGGTGAAAATTGAAAGTAATTTGTTTCAATATTTTTTTGTAGTTAATATGGTTTATGTTCATCTGTGGTATGAACACCAAAATTTCAACAGGTGTATGTTTGTCTTACAGAAGGAGTTTCTGTGAAAAGTGGCTTCTACTTTTACATTTCTCTTTTTCTTCCTTCAGTCAGTAATATCACTTTGCACAGTTAAAAAGGATAGTACTTAACACTTCAGTGGGAAAATAAATTTATCTTTTTGGGTTTTTTTTGTTTTTTTTCTTGTTTTTTTTTTTAGAATCAACTTGGCTTCTTACTTTTCTATGTTGAGGCATAACAGTTTATGGTTGGATTATTCTCCCAACTTTTAGTTCTGTGTGTACTGAAGCTGATGAGAAGCAAAAAACAGATAGAGGAACCAATATTTATGGCACTGGAGCAAAATGAATGTGTTGTGTTTGATAAATATATCACTCCACAGAAGGAAATAAGATTTATTGAAAGGTTGCCAAATATGTTACATGAATTTTGAACGATTGGATCATTTGTGATCTTTGTCAGGCTTTTCAATTAAGGTTTATGGATCTAGTGCAAAATTCATTTTATACCAGTAAAGATATATAAGCAGTGATAAAATAGTTCCATGAATGTTTTACTAGATGATCTGTTCTATTTTCCAAATGACAGATCAAAGATACGATGTGAAATAATAAAGCAGACTTCCCCATGTCACTAAATTCTTATATTTTTGTTAGTTTCTGCAATATATTGTATTGTCCTCCACAGAAATAATTTAAATATCCAGTGAAATGCTCAAATTAAAATTTTATTTCCTCCTTCTGCTGTTCATTTTTCTCATGTAAATGGTATATGAAGGAAGCATGGCTGAACTGTAAATTCTTACATAGTCCATGCAAAGCAGTCAGCATAAAGCCCACTTAAAGCTGAAGATTTTTCCAATGTTCTGAGATTAGGGAACAGCTTCACTGTTTATGTAATGTAAAACATCCTTTCGTCACTCTTTTAACTGCTGTTAATAATAATGCAGTGATTTTATTGGCATTTTATTGTGTAGAATTGATTACTTAAATCACTCAGGAATAATGGAAAACAAGCAAAAAATGATATGGTATATGAACATCTGAAAACATTTTGTACATAGCCTGGACTTTTCCTTCTGACCCAATATATATGAGAAGAGATACCGCATAATTTTAATAGACTTTGCTGTGTCAGGCTGCTGTTTGCCTTTTGATGTGTACAAAGCCTGTGTTACAAAACTGTGGTACATAGAATTGCAGTGTTTTTTCTGAAATCACAAATGCTAGTTGGTCAGTTACAAGTAATTTTTGTCTCCCTAAGAGAATTCTTTGGACTTATGTGGACTTGTGTTTTGTCTGAGGGTTGTTTCCAGAGTTCATATCTATGAATTAGGTTTGTCAGTTCCAGGAAATGCAAGATACTGACAGCAATCTGAGACCATAATGATACCATTGCTAAAGACCTTAGCCTTTAGTTGCAATGAGGAAGTAGCATGACTACTATTGCTATCTGTGCAAATCACTCCTTTTCTTGGTAAAGAAAGCAAGAGGACAAGACCAGATAGTAAGCATGAAACCCTGAATTGATATGCATTACTGTGCAAGCGCTACTGTATTCCTATAAAATATTTAGAATACTCCACTCATTGAGCTCCAACTAAGCTTTCTAGTAATGTCATTCCCTTTCATCTTCCACCTGAGTTATAGAAGAGGGGAATGGGTTGTTTGGTGTGAGATCAATTGTAGCACCAGCACTCATACTTTTTTAGAATAAGTCTAATTTTGTTGGTTATTTACATGACTGGAATTTTTACTCATTATTTTCCTGTCATAAAGTTATATTTATTTTCCTTTAAGAATAAGAAATATCAAAATAAAACCATGAAGCTTGCCTTTGTTAATATTAAATAGTTAGTTGTATTTTTTCAGCAATATAACTTATATTAGCTTTCTCGCTGAGAATCTAGTAAGGCTCAGTTTATCTTTTATTTTTTAGCTATTAAGTAGACCAAGAGGAATAAATTCCATTAGTCACATGCTTAAAGCAAAGCAAGTATCAATGAACTCACAGAGGCAGGATATAAATGAGGATACCAATGAGCACGCTGTGAGGAAAATTAATATTTTTTTAAAAAGCAATGGATGATGACATTTAAAATGAAGCATATAAACAAGAACCTCTCCCTTGTATCTCTTTCTCTAGACTCCTATAGAAATAAAGCAAATTCCTTGAAAATGATGTTGTCTCATATAATGAGTTGTATTTAATTATGTAAATTTAATTATCCATATTTTTTGTCTAACACATTCATTTATTTTTGTTTGATATTCCTTACATAAATATTTGGACCATAATAATATGCCTGTGTTCATTGCATTTTAAGTATTTTTTTTCTGTAATGAGAGGCAAAATGATGTGTAAAAATTAAAAGCAAAGAAAAGTATCCACAACCATCCTTCATGATTTATGTACTTTGCAATATGCCTTGGGTGGATAAAGCATATATAGTAGATCCATGATTGAGCGCAACTGAGCCAGCAAATTATTTATGAGTGAGAGATATTGGTAGAAAATGATTTTTTGTAATGAATAATAAATTTTTGTCTTCTACCTTTTTTTTGTGGTTCCAGGTACCAGAAGTGTTGTATAAATCAAATAAATATGGACAAGTGGTGTTATATCAAATTTCCCAAGAAGGTACTTAAGATGTAACAATTAATTGTTTTGCCATTAATGAGGATTTATTTGATAACAATTATTCAGTATTTTCTCTACTCTGTGATCATGTGAATGCTGTTAAATGCTCAGCCTTTTTTTTGGAGCTAATGAGCTTATAAATATTTGCTAAATACATGCAAATAACAATGGAATATGAATGTGCATAATTTTAAACACAGTGCTTGAAGTGTCTTGTGTATTTAATTTAAAAAATATTTTTATTTGCAGTGAAGTTTTAGTGTCTATGTTGTAAAATGTACATTCACACTTACAAGGTTATATAAATATGTATGTTCTTTGGGAAAAGTATGCCTATGGCTTTGGTCCTACTTTACCTTAGAATTACAGCCTGATGAAGAAAGCTTATTCTTTCATATTCTTTTTATTAGTAGAGACCCTATCCCATGTTATCCTGTTGTACAGTTATGTTTCATGTCCACTAGCTAGCCATATTCTCCCAAATACATTACCACATGTATAACACATTATTAATGTCTTTCATGTCAAACTGGTTCTATAGGACATGAATGTCTGAAGAGGAATTTTTATTGGATGCAGATGTCTATATCCAAAACCAAAGCTCAGAAAGAGTTTCCTCAACTGGCATTGCACGTTGGACAGTAGGTTCTCAGCTGCCAAATGCAGTTTCTGTAAACACTGGCAGAACTAACCTTAGCAGTGATGCATAACTAAGCTGCTGACGTGTGTCTTAGTCTAAGTGGGATCCAGAAACTGTGGGTTTTTTTCTAAGGTCTTAGTGACATGCAAAACATAACCATTATGCTATGAACAGGAGGATTAGATACAATGATATCAGCCACCAGAAGGAGAGAAAGGTAACAGTGTATTCCTACTGAGTAACAATTTAATACACAGAGTAGGGAAAGTGAGATGTATCATGACTTTTGTCTGAAAAGTTTCAGCTCTGCTAGCTCAGGCTATACATATATCCAGCTTGGATATGGAGGAGGTGGAGATCATTAAAATTTAATTTGTTTGGGGCTATTCAGGAGCTGTGCTTGGTCACTCTGTGGGCCTTGTATCTGATATGCAGATAACATTTGGAAAGGGGTTTCCAGAGAGGTTTAGAAGATGGTTTGGTACTGGTGACAAGCATTGTTTAGAACTTGATTCTATTTGGGAGCACAAAGGAGTTGAACTTGGAGAAAGGTATGCATATTTTGGTGTCTGAAACCAATCTTATTATAAGATATAAACAGCAATGATCTCTGTGTTAAAGAAGAACAAAATGTATAAAGCTGTGGTTAATTATAAGTGATCCAGGCACTAAGCTACCCTTCTACACATGCACGATATGCTGTATACTAACAAATCAGAGCACTGATTTATAAAAAAAATTATTGGAAGAAACCATTAACACAGTAAGAAATTACATCAAAGGTGTATTATTGGTGGTGGTGGTGGGGGGTATTAATTAAAACAAAATATTTTCTAATATTAACTGGATTGTGGCCCAATTTATCAGAAAGAAAGATACATGACACAACTTCTGGAAGATTTTGTTTGCCTTTCTCAAACAGAATAGACTATTATTATTTTTAATGCCATGTTTTGAGGCTACACATCTTAAACAAATTAGCACTCAGGATTTTTTTTTCCTGTCTATGCAATTTGGCAAAAATCTAAGAACATTTTCCATTTCCAATGGTGAAATCACATGATAGAAAACACTATATTTGTGCTAATGGCTTGAGAATTAAAATCTCTGATTCTTGGACAGCACTCTTCTCTCCTTTTTTTTTCTTCTAATTTCCATTCCGTCTATTTTAATGCAGTATTTCATTGATGTGTAACTGCTTGCAGAACACCTTTAACCAGTCTTTGAACCATTAGCTGTTCTGTGGGATATAATCCTGCTTTCATTTTTTTTTGCAAGATAAACCAGTAAAGGAAATTATAGATCTTACTTGTTGCCTGGCTGTTTTTCATCAAGTCTATTTGAACATCACTGTGTTCTACATTTTGTGGGAAAAACAGCACACCCAGTGCCATGTCTGAATGGACAGAAGCATCATGAATCTTTCTGAGAATAGCCCGTTCACTAGTGTGTGTTTATTTCATGTGTGAGTAACTGTTTTTCATTATTTTCAGTATTTCACTATTTTTCACCTCATACAGAGACTCTAAAAGCTTTGTTGGAGGTAGGTTTGCACAAAGTTCTTGTTTCATTCTCTGTCTTCATCCCTCACTCTTCACTCTAATTTTTTCCTTCCATATTAACAAATTGATTTGACTGGGATAGGTATATTAGAAACCTTTGGTCTCTTGTATTTAATAGTTATGATAGCTATCTTCTCTTATTAGAGGTGAGATTCTGCCTCAAACGCCACTACTAATGAACTGGTGATTTGCATTTGCAACCAGAATAGTTTACTGTTGCCGCTGCAGGCAACAC
>WBNH01006336.1:146624-164644 GCA_013401255.1 Urocolius indicus | reverse complement strand
CTTTGAAGGTCACTTCCAGCCGTTTTGATTCTGTGATTCTCCTGAGGGTGAGCACGTGGAGCAGACGAGTGAAGCAGATCGCTGCAGTCTTTGCCAGGAGCTGAGCTGAAACCCAGCGGCAGGGAACCAATCACACTGCTGAGGTCATCACATCTTTTCAGTCAGTGTTGTCCCTTCCTCCCTCTGTAGGGTGCACATTGTGTGACAAGGCATATCCATCAGACTGCCCAGATCATGGGCCTGTCACCTTTGTCCCTGACACGCCGATAGAGAGCCGAGCCAGGCTTTCCCTCCCGAAGCAGCTTGTCCTCCGGCAGTCCATCATGGGAGCTGAAGCGGGTAAGAATCAGATTACTCTGTATTTCTTTGCAGCAGTTTAAAATACACTCATGGTCTGGAAATAAAAAACTGTAGGGAATTTAACATGTGAAAGAAAGCAGAGAGGTGATTCTCTCTTCTGGAGTCACCCTGACTTACATTGTGCAAGAGCTTCTTGTCCTCTGGTTACTGCATAGACTTCAGCTAGGCTCTAGGGGTGCTGCCACAGAGCATTGCTGAAACACTTGATGAGGTCAAGCACAAGAAGCTCAAGCAAGGTATGGCATTTATTTTGGTGTGCTAAACAGCCTGGGCACAGCTTTGGTAAGGAAATGTTAACAGCAGTTGGAGCTTGGGGGAAGATAACCATTAGAAATAATGGAGGAAATTTCTGTCTGCTTGTTCATCAGCTTGGTTTGCTGCCTGTGGGTCTTCTGAATGCTCTCGTTGGAATATTGATCATGAGTGCCTCACTCTTTTTTTGTTTGTTTGTTTTCCTCCCCTCCCATTTACATTTGGCACGTAGACTGTGACCTTGTCTTTGGATGTGGACCTTGTTACTGTATTTCACTCCATTGTCACCTGGAAATCGAAGAGTACAGTGCAATACCCTAAGGATCTGAAGGCTAGAGGAGAATGTGGTTATTGGCTTGCTTAGCAACGCTGCTTGATGAGAGTAGATGACATCTGTTCTTTTCAAGCTGCGCTAGTTTCCAGTTTATTCCTAAAAGCTATTCAGTGTATTCATGTAGACCTATATATATTTAAATGTTTAATAATTAATAATATACACGCAGGAATCCCTCTGCCCATGACAGAAATACAGCTGCCTCTGGGGAGAAATGCAGAAGCTGCTTAACAATGCCCAGCAACAATTCTGGAAATTCCTGGGGATTAGGTAGGCGAAATGTAGTTACTGAAACTAGTGTTTTCTGCTTCTGCAGAAAGTGCCATGAAAACTTTCATTGGTACAAGTGGCTAGGAGCTCTAGTTTCGTAGCTTCCTGAAAAGTAAATTGCCTTTGCCCAACAAGTATTTGTAATTACAACAAAGCGGCTCCCAATAGTGTCATGAGGTGGTGGTGGTTCTTGTCTCTGCCTTAGGTGTGTTTTTCATATGAAGTAGAAGCTTTGATGGTCTTGCGCCTAGATATTACCCCTGGAGCATTGTCTCATAAACCTCCCACCTCTTTGTTATGCATGAGTAGTTGTTTAGATAATTGATTTCTGCAGATTCTGGTCTTCTACTGATAGGTGTGTGGACGCGAGAAACCATTCCTGTCAGGACTTGTTTTGGACCTTTGATCGGGCAGCAGAGCCATTCACTGGAAGTGGCCGACTGGACAGACAAAGCAGCCAGTCACATCTGGAAGGTCAGTAGATGTCAAGGCTCAGACAGCCTGCAGGCACACCTTTGTCTGGTGACTGCCACCACATGCTACAGCAGCTTTAACATCAGCATCCTTGCCAAAAAGCACCGTTCATGCGGTTGGATTGTTTAATGGTTAACAGCAGCATAGCAGAGCTGTCCACCATGTACTTAATATGCTGGGAATCAGTCCTGAAGTACAACAAACTACTGTAATGCCTTTGCTTTTAAAGGGCTGTATGTGGTTTCCAGTAGTTGTGTGGAGTTGCAGCAGAGGCTGTATAGGAATGGCTAGGCAGCACTGGTTTGTTTGCTGTTAGTTTTGGGCCATTGTTTATTGAAAGTTCTCCCAGGTGATGAACGATTTGTTTTAAGAAAGCTGCTTTCAAGCTTTCTTTTTCACATCAGTACACGTTCAGAAAATAAAATTGGTCTATATAAATAAAACATGTACTGTTCGCTCAGATATTGTTATTCACAAGAGTCAGCTTGGGAGAAAAGCAGCCAAATGCATTTCTGCCGGGAGCTGAAGGTGGTGTGTGGGAAAGATGCTGATAATCAGTTTTTCTAGCCTCCTGGGTAGCAGGGAGGTCAAGATCCCTGTGTGAAGGGAAAAGTAACGACTAAGAACAGGGTTGTGGTCTTGGCAGTGGTAATGGAGTCCTCCTGACTTCTTCTAGGTAAACACATTCTCTCTAATACAGAAAAGAAGCTGCCTGCACTGCATCTGTTGCTGTGCTTTGTCCTTAAGATTGCATTTGTTTTTCCTGGTAGATCTATCACAGTGGTGTCCTGGAGTTCTGCGTCATTACAACTGATGAAAATGAATGTAACTGGATGATGTTTGTACGCAAAGCCAGGTGAGAAGTGCCTCTACTGTGTTAAGGAGTCTGAGCTGCAGGCTGCTAGGGAGCTGTGCTGGAGAATGGGCACTGCTGCACTGGCTGCCCAGATGGGTAATGAGCTCAGGATGTAGGGGCCTTCAGGAGTGACGTTGGCATCTTGGACTGGTTGAGGCAATGAAACAGAGCACCCTGCTGAGAACATTATGGGAGGACCAGTGCTTATACTGTAGTAAACCAGCCCCAAACTTGCTTGCATACTTTGCTCTAAAGCTTTAAACCAGGTTCTTTTTTTTATTATCTTACTGTACATTAGCTTGTTATTGCCTTCCTTCTGACTTATTCCCTTTGGATACATCTGTAAAGATGACCTTGATTGTCTTTTTTATCTTAGTATTTTATTAGCAAAGTGTCCTTGGATTCTTTTGGCCAAGTCCTGAGCTCTTGGAGCCCACAAGAGCTGCCCTTTACAGACTTTTTGGAGCCTGTGACAAAAACTATCCAGACTGGCTCCAGTATTGCTCCATATATGGTCCACTGAGAAGGTTGAACCTTTCCTATTGCTCTGTGACACAAAGTAAATTTTCCCTGTAATGCATTTTGTTTCCATGTTCCATATGCAGGAACCTAGCAGTTAATGCTTGATGCCCCAGCGGGGCAGAGCTTTTGCTGGTTTCAGATGCTGGGAACTAACATATGCAAGACACAGCTTCAGAAGTTGAATTACCACATCTGGGAAATACATTTCAAGAGTTACTTTTGAAGACGATTGTGCTTTAAGACTTGATGGATATTTATTTGTTTCTCATCTGTTCTCTGTTTCCTAAGGGGGCTAATAAAAAATAGATATGTTTTTGTAGTTTCTCAAGAGATCATAAAGTCTCTTCTCTCAGCCCACTTCACTGTCTATTCATTTCCTCAGTAGAGTCCTGCAGTGGTGTTTAAAATGTACCATTCGGTGGAGCAGACGTCTTGAGGTCCAATTTCCCTTTTCCTTTTCCTTTTCCCTTCCCCTTTCCCTTTCCTTTTAAAGAAGGACAGGAATGACAGATGTGAAAGCTTTTGTAACGTGTCGAGGTGCTCTCATTGCCTGTGTAGAGGAGTTTTTCTCTTGTCAAAGAGTCATTCTTTCTGGAGGGCTGGGTTTTTTTCCATAACTCTCATTCTTGCCCTAGGAACCGGGAGGAGCAGAATCTGGTAGCTTATCCTCACGATGGAAAAATTTACTTTTGTACCTCTCGGGACATCCCACCTGAACACGAGCTTCTCTTCTACTACAGTCGGGACTACGCGCGACAGCTTGGTGAGTCAGAGCTCGGCTTTGTTGGCTTTGCAGGGAGCACTCCAGCTGGAGTTGCCTTGTAGTGCCATCTCTGGGCACTGTGACTTGGGAGCACGTTGTTTTCCCTCTCAATTCTGAGCAGTGCATGTCATAGTTTCCTTTTACGTGTCGTGACTGCAGGAGTACCATCACTTAAAAGAAACATTTCGCTATCTCGGTGCGCTGATCAGGAGTTAGAGATCACAGTTTCAAAGAGAGACAGTTGTTTTTCTTCTAGTCATCCATCTGGTGCGAAGGGAGTTTTGCTAGCTGAAGATATATCTGTTCTCCCTCACTTTTGGTTCTGATGATTAATGTTTGTTGGAGCTGTGCTTAAAACTGTTCCAAACCAAAGCTTGCTACTCCCTCCCTGCCAGACTTTTGAAATGGGCTACCTAAAAGAGCTGAAAAGCAAGCACCGGAGCTGACAGGAACAGGGGTGAAAATCTCTGCAGCTGGCCTTGCTACCAGACAGAATGTTTCCATGGATCATGCTCACGCTCCGTTTGACCTTGCTGCGCCTCACTAAAAGCGATGCTTTTGTGCCCAAAGGTGTCCCTGAACATCCAGACGTGCACATCTGCCACTGTGGGAAGGAATGCGCTTCCTACGCGGACTTCAAGGCCCATTTGAGCAGCCATATTCACAACCACCTCCCCAGTCAGGGGCACAGCAGCAGCCACGGGCCAGGCCACGGCAAGGAAAGGAAGTGGAAGTGCTCCATGTGCCCCCAGGCCTTCATCTCCCCTTCCAAGCTCCACGTCCACTTCATGGGGCACATGGGCATGAAGCCGCACAAGTGCGATTTCTGTAGCAAAGCTTTCAGTGATCCCAGCAACTTACGGACACACCTCAAGATACACACAGGTAAGGGCTGGGGGCTTAATAGAGAGATACCCGTGCCAGTAGAACGTTTGGGCAGGACCTGTTCTCTCTAATGTCTTGGCCAGTGGTAGGGTGTATCTTGTGTCCAGAAGTGTAAGCTCTTAAAAACATAGAATTATAGAATGTTTTGGCTTGGAAGGGACCTTTAAAAATCATGTAGTCCAACACCTCTGCTGTGGGCAGGGACATCTTTCGCTAGATGAGGTTACTCAAAGCCCCATCCAACTTGACGTTGAACACTTCCAATGGTGAGGCAACAACTCTGGGCTATCTGTTTCAGTGTCTCATCACCCTCACTGTAAAAAAAAAAATGTATGTCTAATCTAAATCTATCCTCTTTCAGTTTAAAACCATTGCTACTTGTCCTGTCATTACAGGCCTTGGTAAAAAGCCTCTCTGTCTTGTAAACCCACCTTTAAGTACTGAAAGGCCACAATAAGATTTCCCTGGAGCCTTGTCTTCTCAAGGCTGAGCCTGTCTTCAGAGCAGAGGTGTTACAGGCCTTTGGTCATTTTTGTGGCCCTCCTCTGGACCCACTCAAACATATCCTTGTCCATCTTGTACTGGGAAACTCTAGAACTGGATGCACTACTCCAAGTTGGGTCTCACCAGAGCAGAGCAGAGGGGGAGAATCCCCTCCCTCGACTTGCCTGTCTAAGATTGGCAGCATCCTGACTGTCTATAGGAATGATCTCTCCATGCTGCCCCCTGGGCTGGTCGGCGTGGGACAGGGCTGTGCTGGCTTCAGTGTTGGAGGTGCTTGTAGAACAATATGTAGACCTGTGTTCTGGCTGATTGTGCTATGTCTAAAAGCATTTGATGACTTGAGCATTTGATTACAGTTGGGGAGAAGTCTCAGCCTTCATCTGTGAGACAGGAACCCTTTGTTCCCACACAGCAAACAGATCAAGTGCTGGCAGGTGCAATAAAACAAGGGCTTCTTTCTGCTCATGAGAAAATGCCACCTGGGTTTGAGAGCTCATAGTGTGAGCAGTTGTCCAGTTAAATATGGGGCTGAGATCTTTCCTCTTTTAGTTATTTTTCATCTTAAGACTGAAATTGGTGACCGTGGGGGTCACACTGATATGAATAAGGTCCAGCCCTGTCAGTCATCAAAACCTAAGTCTGAACATGCTGTTGACTCCTTTGGCCATTTGTATGTCCCTGAGGGCTTTGGGCATGAAGGGAGAATTGCCAGCAGCTCAGTGACTGAGCACTAAAAGAGGAAAGCAAAAGAGTGGAAGACTTTGCAGTTGTGTAAGAAGAGAGGAAATAATACAAAAAGGCCATGGATTGAACATGGAGTGAGGATAGGGGAGAGAGTGAAGGCCAGGTACAGGCCAGCAACCTTTCTTGTAAGGTTGAAATAGCTATTGAGAATCCCAGAATGCAAATCCTGAAGCAGGAAGGGGAATAGAAGTGGTTCAGTGTGCTTGAGTCAAGCATAGGAAGCTGTGGGCTCAGTTGTGAGTTCTAATAAACTGTCCAAGTACAAACGTGGTTTGACACAACCACAGAGCGCTCCGTGGGATAAGGATTCCTGTGGTATTCAAACTTCACCTGATTCCAGTGGCGTGCAGAGGCTTTGAACTGTTTCTGGCAAAGAATAATGGAAGAACTACAGATAATGGGATAAACCATGGAAGTTAGTTATTGAAGAGCCAGTGAGCTTTGTACCTGTGTGTTACAGAACTTGTTTTTCTAGACAAAGGCAACGCAGTGCGTGAAATGTGGTTGGGCTCCAGTGAGGCATCACATACAGTTCCTGTGGGAAAATTAGCAGAGATAGGCATACAGTAACTAGGTGGTTACAACAGTTGCTATTAAAAAGCAGGCTGATGTCATTTATACTCAAGAATTCATCTTGGATAAGCCTAGTCTTAAGTGTTTGACTGAATCTCTTTGGTGGCAGATTAAGCAAGCCTACTCCTGACTGATGTTTTGATAGGTGGAACAGAGAGGCCCAGATGGTATACACAAGAAACAGAAAGCCTATGCCATGTGAGAGGCTGCTTGACCACAAGCCCTGGAGGAAGGGAAGTTAATGGTGTTTAGAAGGGCAAAGTGCAGAACTGTGCATCACATGAAGGGCTCAAAACAGCAGCGTGGCATTGTGTTTCCTTTGGCTTGGGAGTATGAAGTGGCAGGGGAAACTTTGGGAATGATGGAGTCAGGTGCCCAGCTTTTGCATAGCTAAATCCAGACTGTAACGAGGTCGGTGTCTCCACGGTGCCTGAAGGAGCTGCAGGAGGAAGCGGGTCCTGTGCACGAGGAATGTGCCTTTCTCCAGGGTAACGTTTTATTTTTCAGCAGCGGTCGGGCTTGTTTGGTTCTCGGGAGGCTGACTGAATGTCAATGTGTGGGTGTACGTGTGTGATCCCAGGTCAGAAGAACTACCGCTGCACCCTCTGCGAGAAGTCCTTCACACAGAAGGCTCACCTGGAGTCGCACATGGTCATCCACACAGGCGAGAAGAACCTCAAGTGCGATTACTGCGAGAAGCTCTTCATGCGGAGGCAAGACCTCAAGCAGCACATCCTCACTCACACACAGTAAGTCGACTCGATGCATAAGGTGGACTGGCTGGGGCACTCAGTCAGAGAATAACAGAATGGTAGGGGTTGGAAGGGACCTCTAGAGATCACTTGGTCCATCCTCCCTGCAGAAGCAAGTTCACCTAGATCAGGTTGCATATGCACATGTCCAGGTGGGTCTTGAAGACCTCCAAGGATGGAGACTCCACACCCTCCCTGGGCAGCCTGTGCCAGGGCTCCCTCACCTGAACAGTAGAATAGGTTTTTCCTATGTTTAAATGGAACTTTTTGTGTTCCNCTCCAGATGAGGCCTCACCAGGGCACAGTAGAGGGGGAGCAGAATTATGAAGCTGCACAGCCCAAGAGACAAGCTCCAGCTTGCAACTAGTTTGCCCTAGGGGAGTATGGGTTCATCCTCTACAATAACAGAGAAGCCAATCTGGAAAAATTCCTTATTACTGGCTGAACTTGTCCTATTATTGCAATGTTTTAATGACACAGTCAATTCCAGACGTGCACCTTGACTCGTGAAGTGGCATTCTGGAGTGTTTGTCACTTTTGAAGAGAGGTTAGTTGATTTCCATTTACTTCACTGCTGAGAACTGTTTCCAGGTCCCAAAGTGACTAGGAAAAACCTCAATGCTGTTCTCACAGAGGAGCTTGTTAGTGAAGTCTCCTTTTTTGCTCGCACCGGGGTTGGGATGCAACCATGCCCAGCTCTTACCTCCCCCCAGGTCTCATTCTTGCCCTTAGTCTCCTGCCTCTCCTGCAGGGAGATGCCCATGGTCAGGGCAGATCCCACCCCTGGGTCGTCCCTCCAGTTATCTGCAGATCTCTCCCAGCCCTTCCACCCTCTGCCAGGCCAGATCTTTGCTTTTGCTGTGAGAATCTCTCTCTCCTGTTTCATTCCTCCAATCCAAGGCCCTCCCTTAAAGGCTGCTTGCCCAAGCTGGCCCTCTGCTTATTTTTTCAGCATCTGGTTTTTGTACTCTCCTGGAACTGATTGCTGCTTCTGTCTTGCTACCAAGGAGACAGCACAGAGAGAGAGCAGGAGCTAGAGAGGCAGGCAGGCACACCAACCTGCGTTGCTGCTTGTTCTTAACGGGCAGAGCCAGGAGCACTGCTGCTGGGAGGTGTTTTGCAGCATCATCTACAGGATTTGGCTGCTATGGTCTGCTTGGTATTTACAGGCTGAGGGTTGTTAACATGCAGCAGCTTTGTTTTCTTTCTTGTTCTTTTTTTCTCCCTCCCATTTATGCAGCGTGGGAAGGAGGGAGACTAACCCTTCCACCATGGCAACATCTCTGCCTTGCCAAAACATGGAGCTTAAGCAGAGTTTGGTCTTAGTCAAAAACCAAACAAGCTTGACAAAAAAAAACCAAACCTTGTAGAATTGTTTCTTCTTTAATTTATGACCAGGAAAGAAAAACAGTTGGTTGCAAGCTAGCAGCTAATCCAAAGAGCCCGACACTTGCCAATGCTGTTGGGGGTGATCACAGAAGAGGGGCTTTGCATATGTACTGTGTGAGAGAAAACTGAGCATATTTACAATTCAACCCTGCACTAGTGCTGCTATCTCTGGTCTGCTTCTCCAACATGAACGGTGAAAGAAAGATTTAGGAGTAAGGCTGACCTTTTCACCCCTCCTGTCACCACCCTCTCCCACCATTTCACGCTGTACCAGCTACTTTACTGCAGGAGCAAACTCTAACTTTCTCATGTCTTGCAGAGAACGGCAGATCAAGTGTCCCAAGTGTGACAAGCTGTTTCTGAGGACAAATCACCTGAAGAAGCATCTCAATTCACATGAAGGAAAGAGGGACTATGTCTGTGAAAAATGCTCCAAGGCTTATCTAACCAAATATCACCTTACTCGCCACTTAAAAATATGTAAAGGCCCCACATCCAGCCTGTCAGCCCCAGAGGAGGAAGAGGAGGAGGATTCTGAGGAGGAATTGGACTCTGTGAGGACTGAAGACTGTAGGATTGACAATGGAGTCTATTCAGCAGGCAATGCCCTGTCTGGACACAAATGAAGATGAGAGAGGGGGGAATTTTCTTGGATGTTATAACTAGTGAAGGAAAAAAGAAACCCTCTTCCTCATTTCTCCAGACAACAGCATCCATCAAATGAGGAGTTTTCCTTCCGTTTTGGACTCTGCACTACCGCCGCTTCATAAACTCTGCAGCCAGAACACTGAACCAGACTGGAACATGCACGTAAAAGTGAGGAGTTGCTAAAAAGGAAAGGTGAGGCAGGGAGATTTTTCCCCATGTGCTGTGCATCCTTCTGTCCCAGACTGCTCAGATGAATCCATCCGGTGCCAGGATACGTGACATACCTTGCGTAGCCCTTTGAGCAAAGAGCCACAGCCCAGAAATGTAGGTGAGTGATTGCAGTGACCTGTAAGCCAACTGTCCTTAACTGCCAAAGCCATGACAATAAGAGAAACAAACAAAAAAGGGTGGTGGCAGTTGATGTACTTTGCTTTCTTAATACTTTTTAAACTGAAGGGATGTGGTTTGGCACAAAGCAAAGACTTGTTAATGCTCAGGTTTCCTTCTATCAAAAAAACCCCAAACAAAACAAAAAAAAAAAAGCCAGTGAAATCAGCATTGGCAGACAAAGCAATGACCCCACTACAGAACATCAAACGTTGGCTTTTGGAGAACAGTCATTGCCAGTTCCCACTCTATAGAATATGGCAGCAGGTGAAGAGGTAAAGATGGTGTAAGACTTGGGAAGGAAGAGGCTCACAGATGATCAGGCAGTGTTTACAGTATATAATGCGTCTTGTGCTGCAAACCTTTTAGCACCTGGAATGATGGGAGGGTTTGCTGCTAATATTATTTATGGAATGAAGATGTGTCTCATTTGGTTGTTTTCTTTTTGAAAAAAAATTAAAGTCGTGGCTCTTTTCTAATGTTTGGAGGTTGGGTTTTGGGGTTTTTTCATACTTACACTTTCTGAAACAAGAGGTTCCTGTTCCTGCTGAGGATGCTTTGAGAAATAACCTCACTTTTTCTTCATCTGCCTCTCCTGAGTTTTCCTTGGACAAGGTATTGGCAGGAGCACCTCCATGACCAGGCGCAGCTGCAGAGGGTCTTCAAACCTTGGAGCTGGGCTTTGCTGCCCAAGAACAGGCAGCTGAGCTCTGGTGGCTGACGAAGGCAGTTGTGGGAGGCTCCCTGGTGAAAGAGGCACTTTCTTGCCCTAAACAGCCTCATGCACTCATCCCTCTCCCTGTATGCTTTATTTCCTATAGAGCTCCCTGGGTTCATGAAACCTGAAGGTGCTTAAAACTTGTCCTCTGCCATCAGTATGTGAATAAAAAGCTCCAAAAGACAAGTCAAAGGGTTTTGTTTAGTCAGGGAGGAAAGATGTTGCTTGCACTAAGAATTTCTTCCTAAACCAAAAAGCAACATCTAGAGCTACGGTGCCAATTAATACCAGAGGCAGAGAGAACAGAAATCACCACCTTCAAAGAGCTTAACACAAAGCCTTTATTTCAAATGAAAGCTTTGAAAAACTTGAAGCTTTTCAGCGAGAGCACTTCAACAGAGACGATGGCTGGTGCTTCCACCTTGTTAAGCTTTACAAAATCAGTTCATCTGTTACCTTGTTTGCTATTGCTTGGTAGAGAAAGGATGGAGGCAGGAATCCCAACACATCCCAGAGAGCCTTGGTTCCTGCAGGGCTGTGCTAAACACCTGTCACCAGACTAGAAACACCCGAGTTGGCCTTAGAAGCAGCCACTGCTTTGTCATGGGTACAGTGTACCTGCTGCACTTCACCAGAGCGAGTCAGTTCAGCCGCTTTAATACCCAAGGCATGGCTGCAGCAACAGCACTTTCACTGGGACCTTCCAAAGCGTGGAGAGGGAAGCACTTCACAGGAGGGCAAAGGTATCACTGACCTTCTGGCCTGGGGTAAGGCACTTGGGCCTTCATTTTATGTGTGAGAAAATTGTTTGAGGCCTATTCTTTGATTAGGTTCCTCAGGCTATAAACGAAGCATTTAAGTTGGTGGTTAGGCAATACTCAACATGCTCCTCTGTGCGTTCAAGTTTCAGGCGTAAGTATGGGCCAGCTTTCCCTCATGGCCGATCCCTACCCTTGCTCTGTGCTGACAGCCTCTCCTCCTGAGGGGTAGCTCCTTAGTTCAGTTCAAATTCTCTTTACATTTGGAGCTTGAAAAACCCAATATACAGACAACATCAATAAGCCTCAGGTGCTGTGGAAGAACCAGGGAAAAGGATAGAGCTGGGCTATTTCTGGTCGGTACTGGTGATCTGAGGCCATAAAACACATTTCAAGATTCTCCTCTTAATGCCAAGACTCCAACTTACTGCCTAAGAACTACTTTAAGACTTAAAGTTACATAGAAAAGCTTTCAAAATCTGTATTATAAATAAGAAATGTATGTAAATATAATCTAGCCTCCAATTAAGGACAAATTACCTATTTACACTTGTCATTTCATTCAGCTTTTGTTTATTTGTTACATAACTGTTGTCTGAAGTATTTTTGCCTAAGCCATTAGAAGTCATTTACCCTCTTTGCAGTATTCAGCCAACTTCTGGTAGCAGCAGAAGGCTTTTCCTAGTGACCGTTTCATTTGACATACCAATTTCACACACAGTAGCCCCTGTTTCAGAGGTCAGAATTGGAGGCACAGGCAAGTGATACAATCTTTCAATAGCGGCAGGAAAGCAGCCCTGCTAACTTAAGAGCTCAACCACATCATCACGTTTCTTTCTCTTCGAGGAAGAAGCCTGCAGGTTGCAAGAGATGAACTCTCAGCCATCGGGGGCATTTGTAGGATCCACCTTAGTCACAGTCTCGTTAATTACTTGGATTTTCTGATGACTGGTCCCTCACGATTCCATTGCTGTCTCTGTGTCGTTGCTGCTGCTGCTGCCGGCCGTGGAGCTGGAAGGCGCGGAGCTGGCACTGGTCAGAATGAGTCTCTCTCTGTTTCCAAAAACTTCATTCACTGAAACACAGACAGAGGATTCCTTACTTGTTACTCCCAAAGAGCAGGGAGAAGTACAGCAGGTACAGCGTGGTGAGTGTCATGGATGGAATGGAAACCCTAACCTGATGCAGTTTCAAAGTGTTTCCCCTTACCCCAAGCATGGAGTTGGACATTACAGGGCAGAACAATCTCCCACATACGATCCTTCAGTTACAAGCCCTGTTGTTTCTCCCCCAGAGCATCTCTAGAGATGCACAATTCCCGTACCTAAGTACTGTGAGAGGGATGAATCTTGTAGAGCAAAACATTAAATAATTTATTTGTGGTTTTAGTCTCTCTGGTTTCCACCAAGCTCTTAAAAGCCTCCTCCAAAAATTCACACCATTGAGTTACATGTAGCTACAACCCCTGATCAAAACCAGTCCTCACAAGTACTCAAGACTGTGACTGATGCTTGATTACACCAGGAACATTATGGAAAAAAAACCCCACAGGTATTGTAAGGAATTAGGTATTACTCTTCAGCTACAAGACAATAAACCATGTGGCAAACACAGTTCTCCCAGTTAGAAAAAAAAACAGTTTTTGAAGCTGAAAATGTGAACACATGCACAGTCTTGGGGTATTTAAAAATACTAACCTATAGTTTCTCTCAGAGCCACAATACACTACTGAGTATCCAACTACACCCTGGGGGCAACAGCAGAACCACAAGATTCAAAGAAATGAGAATGTTACCTGCAGAAATCTTGCTTATATCCCAAACCCTCAGTCCTTCTCGCTCTCCTCCAAAGGCAAAAACAAAGGGGAAGTCAGGGCAGCAAGCTGCACAGAAGAGAACACCCTGGGAGGAAGAAAGAGGATGATTTTAAAATATATATGTATCCTAAAATGAGCTTGGCATCTGAAAATACTTTCACAAGCAAATTCCAATAAACGTGAGCTCTCTGAGGTTCTTGAAGCTTCTTTTGTAAAGGATCATAGAATGGTAGGGTTGGAAGGGACCTTTAGAGATCATTCAGTCCAATCCCCCTGCAGAAGCAGCTCCACCTACATCAGGTCACACAGGAACGTGTGCAGGTGGGTCTTGAAGACCTCCAAGGAAGGAGACTCCACACCCTCCCTGGGCAGCCTGTGCCAGGGCTCCCTCACCTCAACAGTCACATAGTTTTTTCTTGTGTTTAAATGGAACTTTTTGTGTTCCAGCTTCATCCCATTACCCCTCGTCCTGTTGCTAGATACCATTGAAAAAAGGGATGCCCCAACCTCCCGACACCCACCATTAGGCACAAGATTGAAGTCAAGAGCTGCTAATTACAAGCAGTAAATCACATCTCTGTCCTGAACCTGGCAAGTACACCTTGGAGCACCTATAATTCTACTCAGAACACTGTACTTGGCATTCAGGTCTGAGGCTTTGAAGCAGTCTGACAATTACACATCAAATTGAATACTGCACTGTAATCAGAATGATTCACTCAGAATACACAGATGTGTAATTTTTTTCCCCCCTAAATGATCTTCTGTTAGATAAAGCAAGATTCAAGCAAGAGTAAAAAGCATAAGCAGACATAGTTTATCTATAAGCCTTGTTAGATTCAAGAAATTAATATTACTCTACCATTTTCATGTCTCTTGAATGGATTAAACTTGGTCTGTCTCCCAGAATATCCCAAATCTTCACGTGTTTGTCAGCAGATGATGTCACAAGGCACCCTTTGATCTGACTGCTTAGCTGTAGCCCTGGAAGATGAAGAGCACAGCAGCGTGAGAGCTTCACATAGTCACTGTTTCACAGAGATGAGGATACGTTTTGATGTAAAGTCCTGAGAACAAACCCAATATTCCCCTCACACCAAACTGTTCCAGAGCAAAGGAGCAAAACATTAATGAAAGTCTGATGCTGCCACTGCTCCCTGTAGAGAGAGCAAACTGGCTTCATGTTGGCATATTTTGTCTCCCAATCTAACAACAGTGCAAAGACATCATTGTTCTCCTTCTTAATTCACATAATTTGGCTTCCCCAGGTAGTTTTCATCACTCATTTGCCAAAGACTATCTCTTCTGCTATACAAGGCAATGGGGTGTGTTCTTATGATCCCATTGTAGACATTTATGTGCTTCAGGTTGCTTTTTAGAAGCTCCTACATCGATTAAATAATTAAAGTAGCCTGAAGGAGGCTGTGTGAAGACCTTCCCATGTGTCATACCTGAATCACCTCCAGAGTAAACAGCTGTATAAAATTACAGATAGAGGCGGTAAACATTTTAGTTCATAATCCTGGATTTGATTTCATAGTTGTTTTTTTCCTTCCTTGCCCAAAAAACCACAGGGAGTGTGTCCCAAGTGAATAGATGTCTTCTGACCTGCTTGTTAATGACACTCAGGGAGAAAAGTTCACTGCTGCTGAAACACTTTGCTTACAATGGCTTCTCAGTAGAGATTTGTTTCATGTGCCAGCCACTCATGACCGGTATTGCACAACTCTTAGTTGTTAAGTAAGGAATCACTACCATTTCAGGCCAGATGTGCCCTGCCACTGGGGACAAACACAACACACACACACACTCCCAAGTTACCTGACACCTCTCCATCGTGAGCTTTCAGAGTAAAGAGCGGCTTTTCAGAACGAGCATCCAGGCAGTACACAAAACCGTCCTCCGTGCTTGCCTAAGGGAACATCAACATCTTAAAACCAAGCAGCTGTAGTCACTCATTTGGAAGAAAACTTGCTATGAAATAATATCCATCCTCTAGTAAATCCCTGTGATCTGAGACAGATTCACACCGCTTCTCAGTAGGGCATGTTACACTACGCTTGGCTGTCGTGCTAGGCAATGAAATACAGAATCTTTAGGCTCCTAACTGTCAGCTGAAAGTTTTTGGAGCCATCCAGTGGCTGCATAGCAGCCCCGTGCAAAGCTCAGTGTGATTTTACCAGGAGAGATCTACATCATAAACTCAACAGAACGGAGGGATGGCTTTTGCTGGCTGTATATACCAAGCAGCAGAGAACTAGACAGCCACTGAGATCATGAGTTAAAAAAAAGAGATCTGGTTTTATTCCTAAGTTTTATTACAAAAACCTCAACAAAAACAAGGCATTTTTACTCCACATCAGCCAGGAGCACAGTGCCCTTTAGCCCCGATTTGAAACAATGAATTCATATTCAGGATCTTGGCTCTAATTAACGACTTCTCAGACACAAATGTCTCACTACATAGAACACAACAGCAACTATGCAAAGGCAAACACATCTCAGCCGCTGAACACCGTAACAACATGGCAAAGATGCCACCTCTGGAGTGAAAAAGCATCAGCATCAATTGCTTTCCTACTGTCATAATGAAGATACCAAGTAAGTATCTGGTCTCCATTTACTTGCTGAAAATACTACCTAAACCCAGCCTGACATACACTGCAATTTAAAAGTTAGCAACACCAAGAGACCAACTGTCCCATCAGCTCTGTTATATGATTCAGAAACACAATGAACACAAAAATACAGGCTACATGAAATGGCAACAGACCAAGAATAAAGAAGCATGTACTCACTAAGAAATTACAGGGTGAAAAATGGTTCCAAGTTACTCTTTCGACCTGACCACTGAACCTCCACACTCGGTGGTTATCTTGTGGGCTTCTGCAGTCATACAGCACAGCTGATCTAAGGGAAAGGGGAATAGGAAATTGTAAAGAAAAGCTCAAATAATCAGGGCTGAACACTTTATGAAGTTCGTTTTACCACTGGCATCTATAAAAGGTTCCTGTGAAATATGATTAAAAAATTAAAATGGAAACAAGTCCAATATTTATTTAGTCTTCTGACTCAGTCACAGGTGAAGGTGTGAAGCATATGCTTTTTTCCATACCCTTCACAGCTTCATCTTGGTTACAAACAGCCACTCTATTAAAACTAAGCAAATACAGCTTGAATGTACTCCATACAATAGATACATATCATAGAGGAGATCATAATTATGCAAATATATCACTTAATTGTGAACAGACTTCAGTAAAGTCAACTAATAACTGTTCAAAAATAATGTACCAATTAGGAAATCATTTATAGATGATAAACTGGTTTCTAGGTGTCAGTGGTATCAAAGTGCTGGCTAAAAAGTGATCAAGTAGCTCATGTTGCTATTGGGACTTCTTTTTTCCTTCTACTGAAGGGAGTCATGGGGGGAGGACATTGGCCAGAAGCAGGTTCCTAACAACAATAAAAGGATATTCTTCCATACTTTCACTTAAGCAGATATAGCAAAAGCTGACTAGAATCCAGAGAATGTTAGGGCTTGACGAAAGATTAACAAGTCTTTAAATATTTTAACACAAGGACAAAAGCCTTAAAAGCAGAATTAAAAAACTGATATAAAGACATTATGGTTATAGAGGCAATTTTCTCATTTTCTTCTATGAGACAGGAGAACAGAGGGCAAGTTTTTTGGCTGGCAGAGCTTACAAAAACTAGCAGCTACAGAGCCAGTCCAAGTGTGCAGACATAAATCCTCTTACAGCATCTCCAGGTTGCAATCACAGCAGACAGACTGCTAAACTTTAGCTGTGGCAGGCCTAGCAAGGGAGGCTGGAGGGAGTAGACTGGGATTTTGAAGTCCCTCAAGCCCCCGCACTGGTATTACAGTCTGGCAAGATCTGGACAAGTTTTCACAGGAATGAGCAGTGACACATTCCCAATGCAGACAATGCCATAAGGCCAAATTAAGAAATAAATCCAGTTTGGAGCAGACACCTGGCACAGAAATGTCATGTCCAGATGGTTAAAGGATTTGGCTAGTCCTGAGAAAGAAGTAAGGAAAACTACATTTTGGCCACATATAAACCTGGCTACCTGGCTGGAAAAAAAAACAAAAGAGGAGAATTACTCAAATTTGGCACAGTTCTAAGCAAGTGAAAAAGAAAACATGAGGCAACTTAACAGGTTTAATTTGATACCAATACCCTCCCCTATGTGTAACATTTGAAAATATGACCCCAACATACTTATCATATGATCCAGAAATAAGGGTCTGAGTTTCAAAGGGATGAAATTGCAACGTCTGAACCTGGATAATGGAAGATTTTGTTTTTAAGAAAATGAGCATTGAGATAACACACACAAACAATAACTTTCTTTGAAGAAAGTACGGTCCCTCCTCCCCCAAACCAGTCCATTTCCCCCCCAAAAAAACTCTTCTTAAGCTTGATGATACTCAGACTTCTCATAAAACAGTGCAAGAGATGCCCACTGCTTTTATTTCAAACATCCCCACCCAGCAGAAACAAGATATTTTCTGATATAATTTAACTGAACAGAACCACGTGCCCCTTTTCTGCCCTGGATAAAAGTAAGCAGGAGGAGGTAAAAAGAACAGCTGTTTGGGGAAAAATGCAGGTATTAGCAAAAAAAATGGAAACCAGGAGTTTGCCAAGGGCAGGGACTTTGTTAACAGCAAAATAAAGCTATAGGTATCAATAACTAACTTTCACATTTTAATTACTATGAGATTGGTTCATTTCTGAAGTACTCATCACTGTGGTATTTTAGTATCATTCATTTTAAACTTTTCTTACCTAGGACACACTTTAACCAATAGGCGTTGTTGCCTTAAGAGAAGGTTACTCTTTGACCTATGCTCAGAGCTCTATTTTTTGTAGTTTATACCAGTACTATCAGATTTCCAGCCATCAGGCTTCCACACTGTCATGGTTTAGCAAGGAGTTGCTTTTGCTTAGTAACAGGGAGAGCGGGTTGCAGTGAAGACCCGGTAA